>LR753372.1:773763-859177 GCA_902729485.2 Mus minutoides
TGTGCAGAGTGTGTTTCACGGGTGGTTTACAGCTTAGACATGTGCAGAGTGTGTTTCACGGGTGGTTTACAGCTTAGACATATGCAGAGTGTGTTTCACAGGTGGTTTTACAGCTTAGACATGTGCAGAGTGTGTTTCACGGGTGGTTTACAGCTTAGACATGTGCAGTGTGTGTTTCATGGGTGGTTTACAGCTTAGACATGTGCAGAGTGTGTATCATGGGTGGTTTACAGCTTAGACATGTGCAGAGTGTGTTTCACAGGTGGTTTAAAGCTTAGACATGTGCAGAGTATGTTTCATGGGTGGTTTACAGCTTAGACATGTGCAGTGTGTTTCACAGGTGGTTTACAGCTTAGACATGTGCAGAGTGTGTTTTGAGTTCTTTTGAGAGTGCTCCAGTACATTTTTGTTTAAAAGTAGTTTTTGAGCAAAGCTCTCACATCTTTCCCATTATATATCCTCTTTGACCTGAGGTACTAAATACACCTTTTATTCAAAACACCTTTTATCCTTTATTTTGTACATGAGGAATGGGCTCACAGAAATTTTGCAGAAGTGCTAACATTTCTTAATTTACTATATTTTAAACCAAAGTTTTTAGCTTAAAAGTAACACATTCTTTTCACTGTGACAAATTCAGAATTATTCACCTCAAAGTTATAGTTTTTCTTTTCACTTTTCTGTTTTTCTTTTTCTTTTCTTCCCCTTTTAATAGGCAGGATTATACATATCTCAGGCTGATATTAAACTTCTGATCTGTGGGTATCAACTCCCAAGTTCTCGTATGTCACATGATGCCTAGTTTCATGTGGTGCTGGGAATTGCACACAGGCTTTACCTATACCAGGCAAGTGCTCTACCAACATAGCTATACCCCAGACTCATAACCCTAGGTATACTACAACAGCAGATGATCACTTAAAATCTTAGTGTTTTACCTGAAACAGGAGAATAAAGTTTGGGTAGATATGTGAAGGGTGAGCGTAAGAAGCGAATTTAGGTTATATAGGGAAACCATAGTTCCTGAGCTCTTAGTGAAATTATTCTACATGGGGAACTTATATTTTTGGCTCATGTAAGTCCTTCTAGATAATTCATTTCCATGGTCCTTGGTGGAGGCAGGCAGCACATAGAGCTGTGCGAATCAACAGGGAGGTATGAACACTTAAGTATTTCATCTTTAGGAGATTAAAAAATGGATTACTGATTCAGTTTAATACTGTATATACATATTAGAATAGGGTGTGTTTTTGTTTTTGTTTTGTTTGTTTATATCTGTGACACAGTGATAGAGTTGTTTTAAAAAGGAATCCAATAATTTACAATGGACTCAATATAAAGTCACAGTTCCTTCTTTCAGGAATAAGGTACATGGTAGATCCTTCAGTCCCAGGAGTCTCCTCAGACTTACCTGATGTTTGGTCCATGTGATGCTGTTCCATGACAGCACAGGAGGTTTTACACTGATCAAGGACAGCCTGAGACAGATTGTGAGGGTGAAGGCACTGCAGACAATTCCTGTTGAAGGAACATGAAAGGATTACTACTTAAAAAAAACAATAGACTGAATATTCCTAACCCTAACCCTGTGAAAAACAAACAACTAATGGACAAATTTTGATTAGGCCCATTAGAAACTAAACCCATCAGCAAAGCCTGGTGGCCAAAGCCAATAATCCCAGATACATGAAATCTGAGGCAGAAGGATGATATGGCCTAGGAATGCCTGGGCTACAGAGTAAATTCAAGGTCAGCATGAGTAAAACAATGTCTGTAAAGTAAAATAAAATAATAATAATAATATAATAGGTAGGATATGTTATTTTGTAGAGCACTTGCCCAATTCAAATCAATTGAATCCACAAGCCTGGATTCAATCCCCACTAGCAAATAAATAACTAAACCTCACCATTATATTAAAATGCTATATTTCTAAATGATTTAAATAACTATGTATATTTCTAAAATCCTTACTTGATTAGTGATCTGAGAGAGTATGTTCTAAAAATTTAAGCAAGCAAGCTGGAGGCGCACTGACATTTATACAAATACTCTATGAGCAAGTCTCAGATTGTTAGTGAAAAATATTTTTACACAAAACAATATTTTTTGTTATGCAACACATGGCTTTCCATTTATGCATCCCCTAAATGCTTCATAGCACTATAATTCTTTATGTTAAATATTAAGATATTTAATCCAGTTATAATGAGTCTCATTTATTCACTGACTGCCATGTACCAAGTACAAAAATTTTATTTTAGTTACCTTTACAAATATCACTTAATTCTTTCACAATTAACTAGAAGCACAGAGAATTTTAACAAATTATTTTACATTACACAGCTAAATAGTAATAAGTAGGTTAGCTGGCAACCTCTGTTTTCAGGAAATTATTTTCTTAAAAAACAACCAAACATGGTAGTGACTTTAAATAGATTTGTTCTGATTATTCCAATGCAACTTACTAGCCAAAATTAGGAATTCCACTACCCAATTCTTAAAGTTTCCCATTCAGGATTTTTTTTTAAACTTTTTTTATCATCATCATCATCATCATCATCATCATTTTTGTATGCTAGTAACTAAGAATTCAGCAACTAGGATTAAAGAAGGCAGGATGAAGAGCAAAACCAGCTGTCAGCCAGGATTGCTTTGGAGACAGAATCATACCAGTTTTCACTGCAAGAGAGATGGCAGGTTGGGCAGTGCTCACAGAGACGGCCAATGCTTCTGGGATCAGTACACTCACACCTGCCACAAACGCAGGTGCCTCTCCCGCTGCAAACTTGGCCCTTGGAGTTGACACAGTGCTGTGCTGAGGCTGATGGACACTGACACCGATCCCCTTCCCAGCCATTAAAGCACTGGCATCTGCCACCTTCACACTCCCCATGCCCTGCAACAGAGACACACTGGGATCAAGGTTACTAGGCCTACAGAGTTGGTAAGATCTCCCCCATTTTCATGAAACATGCAACAGTCTGGTGAGTGGAAACAGCATCAGTTTCTACTAGTTTTGACAAAAAAGTGCCAGAATTAAGAAGTGTTTTAAACACTGTTCTATTGTAAGTAGATTTCTCCTACTAATATGTTATGCTAACATGTACAAAGAAAGCCCCTACTTTGGTGGCTGCCCAACTGCTTAAATGCCATTTTGCTTTCAAGTTTTAAATTAGAAACAGATAAATATAGTGAAGCCATAAGGGCTGACTTCAAATCAGCAAAGTAAGAGCATTTGGTCAATGCCTGCCTAGCAATTCACTGTTGCTAGGGGCCTAGGAAAATTTTGCAGGGTAATGGGGCAAACATTCTAACACTACTCTGTGTTCAGGCATGGTTAAAGATAGGTCTTGTGAGAAGCAGAAACAATTCCCCTTATTCTCAGAACACTATGTAAGATGTTAGCATCCTTGGAACACTATCCAGAACACTATATTAGCAGGGCAGGCTTAATTTGTTCTATGTAGGCTGAACAGTAGAAAAGACAAGACATGTGTGCATGCGTGAGGGGCATTTATGCAGACAATTAACTTGAGAAAATCTTGGTTACACACTAATAAATGGATTTTAGACTATAAGAAGTACCCAAAATTTAATATGGTAATGTGAAGTCTTCAAAAGGAGGTACACTGTATGTTTTATATATTTTCAAGTTTATCTGACTATAGACCAAACACTCTTCCTTTTCTTTCCTTTTTTCACTCTCTTTATCTCCTAGTATTCCTCTCTTCCTCTTCCCTTCCTTCTATTCCCTCCCCTCTTGCCTTTCTCTCTCCCTCTCTCCCTCTCTCCCTCTCTCCCTCTCTCCCTCTCTCCATCTCTCCCTCTTCCTTCTCTTATTGCTGAATACCTAACAGGTTAATTGTCCCATAGAGCCTACTGCTGGTTCAGCTCAATTTGCTAAGTGTAAAACTAATGAGGTCCAGGCAAACAAATGTCGAACACATCCCATTTTCTGATGTAGCTAGCATGCTGAATCCCAGCCAGCTGACCTGTGAACATGAGTTTTCATTCCCAAGGGAAAGTGGTAGGGGAAAAATGCATGCCAGCTTGCACTCACACAAGCAATTCAAAGCACATTCTCAATTGCCTCTGTGTGCATGGGGTGTGTGGTCAAAATCATGTAGACAGGGTCTACATGAGATTATGCAGCAGAACCTCAAATTCTCAATGTACATGACAGACAGTTCTACTGACTGATGCCAGAAACATCATTCTCTTCTTCCCTGTAAAATATTTATTTCCCCTATAAAATATAATAGGCAACTGTGTGTTTATTCTGAAGTAATCTTCCTTCCTAACCACAATTCTAGTTACAACTGAATAAATGTCTAGAACACAGCATTTTAGATATGTAAGGGAATAAAAAGATGACTTGTAATAATGTTTTCCTATAACTTAAAACAAGCTTTCTATTTATCCATGAATAGTTATATTTTATGGGCTTTGATTTCCATAGTTATAACAATGAAATATTTCCACTTCTCAATAATTTAATACATATTTTGTTACTAGCATACAAATACAAAAAAAGAGATCTTTATGATAAGTAAATTTACCCTTTCATGGAGATTCAATCAAGGAATTCAAATGACAGGTAGTTTAATTTATTTTAAAGTTACATTTTTGTTTTAATTTCCAAAGCCTGCATAGGTTTTTCTGGACTGTAACCAGTAGGTGGCAGTGAACTAAATTAGCCAAAAGTAATCTTGATATTTTTATCTTATCCTATTTCATTGCCAAATCTGGTCTGTGTGTGGCCAGAAGGACAAAACTTCTGAATTACTTAACAACCCACTTCTTTCTGAAGACTGTATTCCTTTGTCCAGTCTGTGACTGGTGGATTTCCAAAAATAAGTTGGTGAGGTTTGAATGACTTCGAACATACAATTTTATCTACAATGGTGCTTTAAAATTTTTCCAGTGAGTGGAATTATATTTTTATAGCTCACTTCCCCTTATCCTGACATAAATAAAATCCTCTGCAAGCAGGAGGTGGACCATGTGCTGGAATGAATCAGACCCTCATAGAATACCTGCCATTCTTCTAGAAAACCACAGCAGCCATCACCAGCAACTTTTTTTTCTTATGTAAATCTTTCCAAGATCAAGGGATACATGAGATCCATATTTCATTTTAGGTTTTGATTTTTTTTTAAAATAGCCACTGTACTCAAGCTTAAAATATAAACATGATCTTGCCATGACCTGATTTTATAGACTATGAGACTTTGAACTTTGATTTTGGGTTAAGTGGCAGTACCTCATCACATCAGATTTAAAGATACATTAATATATATGCCAACATTGTTATGAATTCTAACTGCCTGTGTATATCAACTCACCAGCACACACATCCCCATGGAGATAGGGACAGGAAAAGTCATCCTTCTCACAGTACTGGCCATACACTTTTCCCAGCTTGGTTTTGTGACATAAACATTTCCCACAGATGCAAACACCTCGGCCACTGCAGACAGGTTGATCCTTCTGTGGCTTGCAAGTTTCAGAAGGCAACTGGTCTTCATCAAAATGACATTTGCTGTCATCACACTGTGGACACTTGGGGTCTGGGGCAGCTTCTGCACACTGTCCTTTGAGTCCTCTGTGGTCCTCACACTGGCAACTGCAGCTTCTGTGTATGTGGACTTTAGTGGTTTCATTGAAACCAATAGGTTTGATTATTGCATAGTTTTTTCCTCCTATGATATCACATGTTTTCATCACAACAGTTACATTGAAAAGAACCTAAATTTCAAAGGAAAATGGAAATATATTTATACCCTTTGATACTGCAAACAGTATATCAAGTAATAATATTTAAATCAACAGTGAACATCTTAGAGATACTAACAATATTTGTAAATCACATGTGCATGCAATCTAATATGTAAGTACATAACTCCCACCTAATTCTATTTTTGCCTAACTGGTTAATTATTATTAAAGGAAGTAACAATTGCTAATGGCCTGTCAATCATCATGTATCCATTCGTCCTCAAGTATCTGTCACCTTAGGTAATTGATTTCATGGACGACTGCTGAATCAATGTTCTACTTTCTGAATTGGAGATTAGTGAACAACTGGCATTAGGAACCAATAAACCTAAGTAAAGGGCTTCTTATCTTCTGGGTCTGAACCCTGAGATATTCATATGGACAATTTTATTTATTTGTATTTTACTTTTTAGAGGCCCATGTTAAAGACCCAGGAATGATCTTTAGTATATACATATACAGTTTTTCAGTGGAGGAAAACAGAACCCCATCTCTGATGTTACTTGAGAAAGAGGCTCAGGACTTATTCTCCATCTTCAAGACCTCACACCAAAGTTACTTGTTACTGTGGGCTCATCCCAGAACTAAAGAATGGACTAGCAAGGAATGTTTTATTTTTTCCCCCTCTAGAACAAATTGCCTGACAATTTTTTCTTGTTTTTTTAATTCCTTGTTATCTACAATATGGTTGATTTAATATCTATATTTTCTGACTTCAGCTTCAGGTGCTTTGGAAAATCAGAAAGCTTATATACACATATAGTTATATATGAGTTCGCTACAATAATTAAATTCCAACATTAAAATAATGGATGCTGGGCTTTTAAATTGGAAATTATGTAGCATGAAATAAAAAATCTATATTTAGGCACCCATGTACAAGACATTTTATTTAAATGTGTCACATTAAAATCAGTGTGGTTGGTGTCAGTTTGTGCTCAAATTGGTTTTGCCCTTAAAAATTTTAAGGATCCACAATTTTAAGGATGTGTAGGATGAGTGGCCACTGCTATTAAAATTAGTATAATAAAACTTAGGCCTTCTATAGTTGAAGGCTGGTTGACTCCTCATGGGAGACAAGCTATTTATAGTTGAAAGGAGCATAGTCAAAGAAAGAAAAAAAAAAAAACAAGGAAGGTAAATCATTGTTATATATTTGAGTCTTTAAAGACTCTTTTATTCCAGAATTTAGTCTTTTTTTTTTTTACAAAAATTTACAAAAACTTTTCTGTAGCAGAAATCAAATGTCTTATATAAACTAGTATATGATCGTTTTTGAACGATATCCAAAGAAAAATTATAGAGAAAACTACTGAATTAGAAGCTTAGGATAATTAATTAAAGATATACAGCTTGTGGGCACAATCACACTACCCACAGCTTCTAATGTTCCCATGAGGAAAAAAAATTTTTTTAAGTGTTCTCTTTGAATTAATCTTAGAACTTTAGAACTTTGCATTTGAAAAATCTTTCCCAACACAGGACAGAGTAATAAAACTACAGAACCTTAGAACAAGAAGGAGGAAAGAATCAAAATCTTCTTACCAGCTCATTCAGGTACAGCTGAAGTAAGGGATATTGAAAAAACGACACCCCACCCCGCCCCCTGCTGAGAACATGATGTAGTCTATTGTGGCAGTTCTTAGAGAATAACAATTTCATCTGGTCCTGGAATTCTCTTGGTATCTCACCTCTTTCTAGTTATTATATAAATGGTGTCATCCCTCTGATTTGACTGCTTTTAACAAATTTCTTTATCTCCTTTTCCTGGGCATCACAAAATGAAAGATTTTGGAATTCTTTGCTTTTATATACTGTACCATCCTTTCATATTCTGAGAATGAACAGATTTGAAACTATAAAGGCTTTGTCACTATTACATCTACAGATTCTACTTGCTTGGAAGGATGTGATTTTTTTTTATTAGGCAAAACCTCTCAGAAAATATATTACTAGTAAGTATTTAATAAGTACGTAACACAATCCATATTTATTTTAACTTGAAAATTTGAGAGAAGTCAATTATAAGTATAGACATAACTTTAAGAAGAAACAGGAAGGCTCATTTAAAGTTAAAACAGGATTCTAATAGTAGCAATGTTTTTAAAGTAGTCTTTCTTCCTTCCTTCCTTTCTTTCTTTCTTTCTTTCTTTCTTTCTTTCTTTCTTTCTTTCTTTTAAGAAAGCACACCAAAAATTGTCTTAAACAAGAAAAACATACTGCCACATACTTCGTCATTGCTTGTCACGTTTCCACACCCACTTATGCCTGGCTTTCTGGCCCCATCTGGACAGATGACAGTGATGTTAAAATGGACACCGTGTACCTGGTTTTCCAGCTGCACTTTTACTTCTGAGATGAGCTTCTGCAGAGACATCAATTTTTAATTACACTGAAGTAGTTTCTAGTATAAGTGACAAAGCAGACTCATAATCATTATGTCATCCTGGATTTAATATTTAACTTTAATCAAAGTCTACATCTGGGAAATGAATAAAATGGTAGCTTCTCACAACAGCTCAATTATATTTAAAACATATGAAATACTCAATGATCAGCTGGTTTAAATAGTTTGATTTTCCCACATATCTATGATCACAAATTTCAAACCCTATAGAAATACCTCTCTTAACCAGTGTGGCAAGGATGATTTTTTCAAATTCATACTGATGATATTTAATGATGAAGTTTAAAGAAACATTCTCATAGCATATGAATTCTAACAATTTATAGCAGGAAGCATGGTTTTGGCAAAAATGAAACTTGAATTTCAAATGATTTTGACTATCATGAAAAATTAGTGTTTTATAAATACAAAGTTGAAACAGTTTTGTGGGGGTGGCATTTCTAAACTGTGGCTGTGCATAGTATTACTGGTGAAACACTGTTGTACAAGGTTCTCAAAGATGGGCTTAGGGCTTTTATCATTTCTATGCTTGCGTGCATCCATCATGTTTTCCTTAATTCTAAAGCAGGAATTCATATAGGGTAAAGAATCATGAATTAATTTACACAGTCATTCATAGGCTCACTCACTAAACATCTACTGCTTGATGTCAAGTATTAGGCACACACTAAGGCCTTCCATCACAATCTTACAGTTCCAAAGGATCCAGATACTTTAAATAGGTGTAATCTAATTTGGATATGCATTGGTTTCTTTGGTCAGCCCACGTCTCCCGTAGCAGCACATTAGCCATGCTTGCAGTTTCTCTAAGTTCTCAAACCACTTGGGCCAATGTCTATGAAGTATTGTATGAGGAAAAATTTCTGCAATATTTTCTGTCCTTTGATTTGCAAATCAAGGTTCTGGTGAACTATTAAACTTCTTCTTTACTGTCTGAGAGGTGCTAGGACAGATGCTATTCATGTCTAAGAGTTGTTGGGAAAGACCCCATTTTTTTTTCTGGATGCATAATACTTCAATGAATTATGAATTGTTTCTGTTGGGATTTTAATAATACAATTCTAAAAGAATTTTGAAGACAGACACATAAAAATAATAGTAATCGAATCTCAAAGAGAATAGCTTAGGCAAATAAGTTTTTTTTTTTTTTCTTTTCGAGACAGGGTTTCTCTGTATAGCCATGGCTGTGCTGGAACTCACTTTGTAGACCAGGCTGGCCTCAAACTCAGAAATCCGCCTGCCTCTGCCTCCCGAGTGCTGGGATTAAAGGCGTGCGCCACCATGCTCAGCGCCAAATAAGTTTTTGTTGTGTTGACTATTATTCTTTCATTGCAAGGTTGCATGGAACCACAGTACGCTAACATAGTCACATACCTGCACAAGGCAAAGAACATAAGGCCAAATAGTGCTGTCTGCTTTTACTGTTTGAGGCAAAGTCTCACTTATAGCTTACTGTCTCACTTTTTTTAAAAAACACAAAGATTTTTAAAAAGCTAGATGTGGTGGTACATGCTTATCATTCTAGGACCCAGGAGGAGGCCGGGGCAGCAGTATCAAGATTCTAAGGCTAAACTGGGCTTATGAAACAAACAAACAAACAATAGAATAGAAGCCAATTTATATACTTCAGGTTAATAAACAGATACACTGTAGTAATTAAAAGGACTAATTGCATAAATTCCCCTTTCATTTGGATGACTCTTAAGAACAAACTATGGATAGAAATGAAGTATGGGTATGTTTTGTTCTTCTTGATATAAAACTCATGAACCTAACATTTGAAAAAACACATATGAATGTTTTGCCTGTATGCATCTAAGTGAGTGCAGTGTTGATATAGGCTAGAAAGGGGTGATGACAGATCTCTTGGAACTATAGTTAGACATGGTTCTGATCCACCATGTGGGTGCTGGGAACTGAACCTCCATTCTCTCGAAGAACAGCAAGTACTCTTAGCTACTGAGCTGTCTCTCCAGTCCTAGGATTTAACACTATTTTTATGGTAGTAAAAGATTTAATTTAAGATATTTGTGTTCATTTAATTCTCTGTAGTTTTCAGACAGGAAAAGTACTCTGCAGAAACAAATCTATCAAGATTTATTTTCTTTAAAGAAGAATACATTTAAACAATTTCTTCATTTTCTGCCCTATGTCTGCTTCCCACCTTCCTTTATTTTTCCAATTTTTTTTATTAGATATTTTCTTAATTTACGTTTCAAATGCTATTCCAAAAGTCCCCTCCCCCCTCCCTGCTCCCCTGTCCACCCACTCCCATTTCTTGGCCCTGGCGTTCCCCTGTATTGGGGCATATAAAGATTGCAATACCAAGGGGCCTCTCTTCCCAATGATGGCCGACTAGGCCATCTTCTGCTACATATGGAGCTAGAGACACGAGTTCTGGGGGTTCTGGTTAGTTCATATTGTTGATCCTCTTCTAGGGTTGCAGACCCCTTCAGCTCCTGGGGTTCTATCTCTAGCTTCTCCATTGTGGGCCCTGTGTTCCCTCTTATAGATGATTTAAACCCAAGTTTCAAGCATGTGTGGCCTTAAGACAGTTAACAAGCTGCCTGAGGCGTTCACAGCTGTGGCTCAGGCAACACTAATTCTAAATGTCAGGCAAGCAGGCAGGCAGAAAATCTGGAGAAGCCAGGCCTTATAACTTATAAGTCCATGGAAGAATAAAGCATAGTTTTTAACACCTATTTAAAAAAATCAAAGGCCAAAAGATAAACATGCAATACAGCTGGAAGCAGCTGAGGCATAGAGTAGCACCTGGAATTTCATCCTGCTGCCTCTGTTTATTAGCTGTGTGGACTGTGGTTAATTCACTTTCTTTTCTGTTCCTAAATATACAATGGGGCTACTAATTGCTGCCCAATAGAGCAGGTGTGCGGATTAAGTGAAGTCATGCATGGAAAATGATTGGTATGAAAAGAAAAGTCAGTATTAGGAAATGTTACTAAAGCCTTTTCATGCAGACATGATCCAGTTTGAGAGACCAGATGTTCCCTTAAAACTTCTTGCATCTATTTGCTATAGGACTGATGACAACGTATAACCAACAGTCCAAGAAAACATCTGGGAACGTGAAACTTTGGTCTGTTTTGACAAAAATGATAATTGACTGGAACACTACAATGACTGATCATGGATACCCTCTTAGTAATATCTAGATCCTGAGGAATCCACTTACCCCTGTAGGTTGTTCTTTAAATAACAGCACAATATTTTTGTCTTGTTTTTGCTAAATTTATGATGTAGGAAACTATACAAAGTTTTGCAACAAGATGGTAACTCACTGAACTCTCGATATGAAAGGAAACTTAGATGGCTGGATCAATCTTAGTTCACCTGTCTGTGGGACAAATGAGGTACAGAGTCAGACCTGACTCAAGCATCAGACATCATTGCTAGTTTGTGGTCCATCCAATGGTAACCCAGCTCTAAATTCCTAGTCTTACATTCTTTCTGTCACTCCTTATAAGATGCAGCAGTGCTGCTTTGTACCTTGTCAAAAAATGGTAGTAAAAGCTGACTTGTAGAAAATGTTATAGGCTGTACAACATACCTTGTAGGCTTCTACTACTAAATTGTTGAGATTTGCAGCTTTGGATTCTATTTCACCAGCAATGGCACCAGGCAAAAGGGGCAGAAGGTCCTGTAAAACATGTGAGTCATGGGTGCATAATATGACAGTTGTATGCAAACAGTGAACAATCAAGACATTAAACATTTTATAGCCATCAAGAAGACAAGCCATTATATGAATGAAAAAAAATAACAAAAACCACAAGCAAGCTAAGAGAAGTATCAGTGTGTGTGGTCCTGTGTGTAAATGAGTAAGAATGGCCAAGATCAAAAATTCAGGTGACAACAGTTGCTGGCGTGGATGTGGAGAAAGGGGAACACTCCTCCATTGTTGGTGGGAATGCAAGCTGGTTCAACCACTCTGGAAATCAGTCTGGCGGTTCCTCAGAAAATTGGACATAGTACTACCAGAAGATCCTGCAATACCTCNAAAAAAAAAAAAAACAAAAACAAAAACCACAAGCAAGCTAAGAGAAGTATCAGTGTGTGTGGTCCTGTGTGTAAATGAGTATGTATGTCCTGAATTTCATGGTCAAATCTAATTAAAGTTAGCTCAGCATTTCCTAAACTATTTTTAACATGAAAAGCATTCTGAGGGCAAATACATTGATGAAGTTCTATGTATTTTTTTTTCTCCATTTAGAGATCCAAAATTAACACTTGCAATTTTTCAGAATGGGCCTACAATGTACAAATACTTTAATATTATTTAAGCAGTATCCCTAATTTTTTAAGTTTCTAAACTCTGTTCCCATGTGACATAGGTAAATGCTTAATATAAATACTGTTCTGTGGAATGACATCTTGGGATATGCTGAGTCAGATGGAAAGTCATAGTTAAGGTGTGAGAGTCACAGAGCTGATGAAGAAGATTCTAGGTATCACTTGAGAGAACATGAGACTAAACAATGGCTTCAAGGTCTACCTGAGAGGAAGTCTGTCTCATTATAATGAGGAATGATGGACACAGGATTATGACGAGAAAGCAGAGTATGAATGCATCAAGTTCATACTTTAATTAATTTTTCTACTCATTGAGCATCACCAAGTTCTTCGTGCCAGCCAGACTTAGATTTAGTGATTTTAAAATCCATGTGTCAAACTCTGACTGAATTTAACTTGAGACGTTAAATTACTAGGCCACATCATTTCAATCCTTAAGGAGCAATTTTACAAAGCACAATACACATGACACAATGGAAATATGCCCAGGTACTATGAGGAGAGATACCAGCAAGCATTTCAGTCTGGGGAACATTGTCATGGACTGTTCCCCCTGCCCCAAGAAAGTGACTTAAATGCTTTGTCTAAATGATGAGCAAGAGCTAAGGTGATAATGAGGGAGAATGGCTTTTAGGATTGGGGTTGGGGCAGACCAAGAACCAGGGCACCCAGAATAGGTATAGCCTGATAAATGTGTGTGTGCACAGAACAATCAAACACACATCTGAAAGGAAGAGTGCAAGGCAGGAAACAGTCGAGCATGAGGCCAGAGAGATGGACAGAGGCCTATGGTCTCCTATGCCATATAAGAGACTTAGATGTTGAGCAACATAACATTTTGCTTTAGGGAGTGTTGTGGATATCTTTGTGATTTAAGTGGATTTTCTAGGTATCCATATAGAGGATGAACCTGGGATATAGCATGGAATGCTAGTTTATAAACCAGATAAACATGTTTTATAAAAAATGATCCCTCTAAGAGTAGGTGACAGCAGGGGCACCTGGAACTCTGAGCAGAATCCAGGCTTGGAGAGCCCAATGATTCTTACTTTGCACACAAATCAGTTAATAATAAACATGATTCTGTATTTTATCAGTCAATGGCAGATTTACAAAAAGAGGGAGAACCCTGGTGCCAATAGCACATGAAGGAACAATAAGCAGTGGAGAAACATGAGGCAAAAGACACAAAAAGCTGCATAGAATTTGAAGGTCAGCTCTTAATCTAGAGGTTAAGAGCCCAGAATTTGAGTTATTAGAAAACCAGGCAAGCTCTTAACTTCTCTAAATGTTTGCTCATCTTAAAAGAAGCATGTTCACAATACTTCCCTTGTTATATGTAGCTAAAAGTACTAGAAGAATGGATGTTTTTAAGCTCAGTATCTGAAAATAGGTACTCACCAAACAGCAGCTGTTTGTGCCATTTTTCTATTGGCTTGTACCATTCAGTCTGGGCAAGAACTAACTCATGTGAATGTTAGTGTGCTATTATGTTATAAGCTGATTGATTCCATTGTGTTTACATACATTTGTGGAATCTGGGAATTAAATTTTTTATCATAGATTTCAAATGGAAGTAGTGATACACTTAAAGTGGCATTTTCAACTAGTAGCAATGTCAATAGGTATAAAGTGAACTAGTGAAGGAAACATCAGCCTTGTAGAAGATGGAAATAAGTTTTAGCATTTGTTGAAATCAAAAGAAAATGTGGCTACTCAAAGGGATGAATGAATAAATGAATGAATGAATAAATGAATGAATGAATGTAAAGTAGACAGGCCACTGTGAGAGGTTCAGAGTAGAGAATAGAAGGAAGAAGCAAAATTGTAAAGGAGTCAAAGGCTGAGTGAAGAGAGGACAACTAAGGTATCATGGTCTCATGGAAACAAGAAAGGGAAGAGACACTCAAAGACAGGGAAGAAGCAATGCCACAGGCACAACACATTTCTCTGTTGGGAGTTACATGGCATTTCCAGATTGCTACTGCTGCAAAATGTCTGCTTTGCTTGTGACCCTCACATACACCAAAGACTTCTGGGAACCTCAGAAACTATTTTCTTGTACAAGCCATTGGTTGGCTCAGTTACTTCCATGGCTTCTGTTGGTCATTTACTTCATAATCTAGCCCAAAGCTATGTGTGTTGGTGCTGTTGAAAAATCAATGTATCTACAATACAACTTCTAAACCCAAGGCTTAGGGAAAAATGATGGAAGAAAGGACAGAATGATATAGAGAGAATCTCTTGTGTGCCATATGGTTCTATTACTTGTCAATAAAAAAGCAAAACAACAACAACAACAACAACAACAACAACAACAACAACAAAACACCTCTCTATGGCCTACAGGAAAGGGTAGAATAGAAGGTGGGAAATCTGGCAAGTGGAAAGGATTCTGGGATAGAGACAGCAGGGATTGGTCTGGGAACATGGAGGAGAGCAGAAATGTGGGAGCTGAGCAGCTACAGAGCAGCCACATGGCAGCACTTAGATTAAAATAAATGTGATATTTAGTTATGAGCTAATTGAGGAACAAGCAAGCTTATGATGTAGGTATTTGTAAAAAACATTTGAGTCCTCGGTCACTATTCTGGGAGCCTGGGGTCAGGAGGAAACACTGGGTTTTCAAAGAAATATTGTAAGAAAGAAAAACCAGATAGTGTGCTGCCGATAGTATCTTCTAGACATGAAAGTGAAGTTGCACCCGTGAAATCTCAACAATGTGGCTGACTAAACAAGATCTGTGTAATGATGATACCAACTGACATGCCAACATGTATAAAAGCATTTTCATGGGACTGCACAGTTAGAGAAAAAGCTACAGTCAATCAAAGGCTACAAATAGGGAGAATAACTTTTTTCCAAGGATGAGTCTCTGACAGCTCTTAGTAATTATCCAATCCCAAGTCAGCCCTGAACAAATGTACATAAAAGCAACACTAAAACAGCAGGACATACAATATGTATAGATGCATATATGTGCATGTATTAAACAATAAGGAAGAGGTTATGGATTTGAGAGGGAGTTGGGGGCATAGGGGAGTTGAAGAGAGAAAGGGAGTAGGAATCATGTAAATATAGTGCTTATGTTTGAAATTCTGCAAAGAGTTAAATAAATTAAAACAAAAGTCAGCTGCTGTTCTCCAGTCTTAGGCTATTCTAAGGACATGACCATGAACCTTTGAACTAGCTTGAAAGGGACAGAGTTGGAGTATGAAATATTTCCATCTGATGGCAGTCTCCCATTACTGTTGCATTCAATACTAGCTTAGATATCAAGCTGTGCCCATGCATATTAAATGTAGTTCTCAGAGTTTTCAATGCCCACATGTCATAGTTCTAGGTGTGCTGGATAGATTATGCACCTAAATGCTGACATAAGATACTCTAAAGTTCACTTTAACCGAGACATCATTAAATTAACTTGTTGTATCACAATTCCAGAATCTATATCTCCACTTCTGAAAACTGCCCTCACTTAAACCAATCCAAGAGTTTTAACTTTGACGTTGCAGATGTGAACATACCTTGTACCAATGAAACTGCTTTCCTTGAACTGCAAAAATGACATTTATGTTGTTGTCTATTAACTTTTCAGAAAGTTGGCCTAATGATGGATGTTCCTGTAATGGACAATGAAGGAAAATAAGGAGTGAAGTTCAGTCTCATCAATCTCCATACTTTTAGCAAGGAAAAAAAAATCCATGTGATTTACAATAACAATGCATTTACTTGTTTGTGACAGTCAAGGAACATTTAAACTCTCTTCAAATGCAACACCAATATTAATGAATTCAGGGTGTCTTGCAAGCAGAATTCCATAAAAGTCTACAATTTAGAATTGTAAAGAGGGTCAAATTCACACAGTAAGGGGAGGATCAGAGCCCTGTTAACATTGGACTGAAACTGACATAACTGAAAGATAGTGTAATATTCAACAGTAGAGATAGGCCAGTGACATGTATTCTTTTTTTTTTTTTAGCTCACTATTTTATTTTATTTATTTTTTTTCATTTTTTAAATTATTATTAGAGAGTTTCTTCATTTACATTTCAAGTGTTATCCAAAAGTATTTTCTTCATTTACATTTCAAATGTTATCCCAAAAGTCCCCTAAACCCTCCCCCATCCCCCGCCCTGCTCCCCTACCCACCCACTCCCACATCTTGGCCCTGGCGTTCCCCTGTACTGGGGCATATAAAGTTTGCATGACCAAGGGACCTCTCTTCCCAATGATGGCCAACTAGGCCATCTTCTGCTACATTTGCAGCTAGAGACACGAGCTCTGGGGGTACTAATTAGTTCATATTGTTCTTCCACCTATAGGGTTGGAGACCCCTTCAGCTCCTTGGGTACTTTCTCTAGCTCCTCCCTTGGGAACCCTGTGTTCCATCTAATAGCTGACTGTGAGCATCCACTTCTGTGTTTGCCAGGCACTGGTATAGTCTCCCACGAGACAGCTATATCAGAGCCCTTTCAGCAATATCTTGCTGGCATATGCAATAATGTCTGTGTTTGGTGGCTGATTATGGGATGTATTCCTGGCTGCAGCAGTCACTGGTTGGTCCATTCTTTTGTTTCAGCTCCACACTTGATCTCTGTAACTCCTTCAATATGTGCTTTGTTCCTAATTCTAAGAAGGGGCAAAATGTCCACACTTTGATCTTCATTCTTCTTGAATTTCATGTGTTTAGCAAATGTGACATGTATTCTGAGGTGAAACTCAGCAAGATGTGAGGTATAAGTATACACTCACTCACACACACACACACACACACACACACACACACACACATATATATATAATATGTATATATAATTATGTGTATACATATGTATACATACATACACATGTATATACACACACAAATGTATACACACATACACACACACTGAGTAACCACACATATGTCTATGAACACATATGTGTGTGTGTGTCTGTGTGTGTGTGTTTGTATGCACGTGCATCTGATTTGACTTCTGACATAGCATATATAAACTCTCTATACAGGTAGAAAACCCTGTGGTTTTTATTTGAATGGAAAAAACTTTCTGTTCTATTCATCTGCAACATGTACAGAGATCCACTTTCATATATATATATATATATATGTATATATATATTATGTATATATAATTATGTGTATACATATGTATACATATACACACATATATACACACATATGTTTACACACACATGCACACACACTGAGTAACCACACATACGTCTATGAACACATATGTGTGTGTGTGTCTGTGTGTGTGTGTTTTTGTATGCACATGCATCTGATTTGACTTCTGACATAGCATATATGAACTCTCTATACAGGTAGAAAACCCTGTGGTTTATATTTGAATGGAAAAAGCTTTCTGTTCTATTCATCTGCAACATGTACAGAGATCCACTTTCTACAATTACTGGTTAATTAGAAAGATGGCAATTCTACATTAAATTAGAAAGATGTATTCAATAGATACTCTAACAGCACTCAGGATTTCTATTTTAACTTCTGTAGAGTGCATATTAATGACATTTTTATTATTATACTTGGTTTTGGGTGTATGATATACTATGAGCTCACTTTACCTTGGTAAATAAAGCATGAAAAACTAAATGTAGCTTTTCTTGTTTGCTGGTTTTGTTTTGCTTTGTTTTGTGTGTGTGTGCGTTTGTGATGGTGGTAATGGTTATTAGAAAGCTAGGGATGAGTTAGAAAAGGAAATACACTCTAGTTCAGGGAGAAGAATGCAGTGCAGGGTAGAGTTCTTGCCTAGCATGCAAAAGATCCTGGCTTCAATTCTCAGCAATGCCCTCCCATTTCATCCTCCCGATTGACAACTTCAGAAGTTGTTATTTACTGTTAGTTACATAATTAGGCACAGCACTGGTATTGTTTTTTCTCAAATCCTTTTCTAAAAATTAAATTTTCTCACACAATAGGTTCGCAATTAGACAACCCCCAGAGAGATGCCAGACTCCACTCTCTTTGACCTCTAGATAATCACTGGTGCCTATGTGTAGGAGCCAAGCAAGGGTTGTGTAACAGAGCCTACCTAGCTTCAAGCAGGTCAAGGTCAAGTTTTCTGTAGTTTCTGCACCAGGGTTACAGAATCAATGTTAATCTCTGTAATCTAGAAACTATGAGCACTTAGTAATAAAATTAAATTAATTACTCTTACGGATAGCCAATGTTCTGTGGCCTACATTTTAAATATATACATACGGGCAAAGATACAGCCTAGCTTTAAAAAATACTACTAGGGCAGCAAGTGTGTTTGGTGTTAGAACCTTTGCTTAGCATACACGAGACCCTCAGCTCAACCTGAAGGAGACATAAGAGCAAATGCTCTGTATTTGTTTTCGTTAGTTATACTTAGATGTGATATGAAACTAATTCATGAAAAGGCTCAAAAAGTGTTAGCATATGGCTTGCATAAGAAAACTCTGCCTAGAGCAATTCTTAGGACAGTAACTTTAAAGTAATAGAAAAATACCCCCTAAATATAAATTCTCCCAGCCAAATTCCTATTCCTGTTCCTAATATAGTACAAGACCTTAAAATAGATTTGTGACAGTTTGCGTAATATCAGTTAAGCTACAGGGAATAAGTAAAAAGCAAGACAAATCTAGACACATTAGAAATATTATTTTAATAGTATTAGTTACTTTAAAAATATTTTTGCTTTGACAAAAAATAATGACAGCTTGCCAAGCACCTATTCTTCTTACTTAAAAAAACATTTCATTTAAAGTAAGAAAAAACTCATATGTTTTAAACTAGTTTATACTTAATTCACATAAAGTCAATATTTAAAGAAAAGTTGAAGATGTGAGCAGCTTTTGGAACCTTTTAAGTTTTTTTCCTTTTCCACAAACAGGAAGTCATGTTAACCAAAATTACACAAAATTCGAGTCTAGAATATTCATTCTAATTGATTAGAAGCTCATTGAAAGGGTTCATCAGATTTTTAAGCTTAAAATTTTTTTCTTCTAAAGAAAAATCTATTTTAAAAGAAAAATCCTAAGTACCCCGAGGCAGATATTTTAGATTATAAATGTCTAACATATGTTTAAATAAACCACTGTTGACAAGTGGCTATGGATTAATGGCCATTTCTCAAGCCTCCTCACCTCTCCTCCATGAAGCACATTATTTTTAAGCATTTTATCTTTTATTCTGCAGTAGGAGAACACACTCTCTCTCAGCTGTCCTGTCCTGGTGAAGTCATGACTCCTCAAATCTAGCACATAACCCTACCTCCCCCCTCCATCTAACCCATTACATATTGCTTATCTAAACTCTGAAAGTAATTAATGGTGATAAAGTGCATTTCAGAGGCAAAGGGAGAAAGGATGGAACATGCTAGGGGTGTGGCTAAGTTATTAAGCTTGTGGGAAGGGACTTATAAATGTCAGGAGGGAAAAGAGGTTGATGGGGAACACGTTCAGTGAAATAGATTACTGTGCTAGAAGTATGGCTGAATTATAGTAGTGTCCATAGCCAAGGGGACAAAGAAAGTGCTAAAGGCTTTCTTCATTTTAAGTAAAATTAATGTAAGAAGCAAGGTGAGTTAAGAGTTTGTAGTACTGAAAACTATAATAAGATATTGAAAACTTCACTTTTTAGTGAGTTTGTGTTTTAGAGCAAGGCAGGTACACTGGAAACAGTGTGATAGTGAAGACATCTGGAGATGAAGACTTTGGAACATATGTTGTCTATTTACCTCTGTCTCAACAGTCTGGGTCTTCAGCACATGGCAGATCCTGATAACAGCTAAGGGCAGGCTGGGCAAGAGTGGGGTTACCAACATTTGGGGATGAATATTCTCTTTGTTTGAGAGTGTGTCTGTAGATGGTGTCCTATGCAATACAGTCTATACAGAATAGATATGCAATAAAAAATATGAAACATAGTGTCTGACTCTCCACTAAAGGGCAGTACCCATTTCTCTGTGCTATGATAGCTAGAATGTATTTGGCAGGGCAATGTCCTCTTAAAAGTTAAATTTTCCTAAAGAAAATCAGAACAGGTAACCTGGACAGAGCAATGAGGCTGGGGCTACATCTCCCAGCTCTGCAACTGTCAGTTCTGCCCTTGATTTGGATCTTAAGTGTCTCTCCAAAGCCCACATGGTACAAGACTAGTCTGCACACTGTGAAGCTAGAGAGTAACACTGGAACCTTTGACTGGTGGGATTTATTAGGGTTATTGAGGCCACCGGGGCATGTCCTGGGACAAGACCGCAAGGTCTCTTTCCATCTATTGCTCCATGGCTGCAAGGTAAGCAGTTTTGCCACTGTAGTCCCAATATGATGGGGACAAACTTTTTGGACCACAACTTCCCAAAAACTGAGGTTAAAAATAAACCCTGACTCTTTACAAGCCAATCATCTCAGGTAAGTATTATAGGGAAGGGATGGTGACTGGCAAACTATGTGACTAGGACACAGGGTTAAGCGATCTGAAGTCCTGTCTCTGTGTAAGACATATAGAAATACTAGTTTATACTCCTCAGAATTATGGTAGTGCCCTATTACATAATTAAGCTATTGAATAAAAAGGATTTGCTCTAGAATTCTGTAATTACTAAACCCATACCTACAGTGAGAAGTGGTCCAGGTCTTGATGTTTCACTGACTGACATTTACTGCAGGTCCTTCCATGGGGTGGGGTGGGATTGTTTTCAGGACTGAATTTTACATTAATTACCCATGAGAAGTAAAACAGCATCTCTACCTGGCCTGTGAGTTTCTGCTTTTGAAAAGTAAAAGGGCTGAGGAACAACAATATGAACTAACCAGTAACTCCAGAGCTCCCAGGGACTAAACTACCAACCAAAGAGTACACATGGTGGGACTCATAGCTCCAGCTGCATGTGTATCAGAGTCATCAATGGGAGGAGAGGCCCTGGTCCTGTGAAGGTTATATGCCCCAGTGTAGGGGAATGCTAGGGCCAGGAAAGGCGGGTTGGTGAGAGGAGGAGCGGGGAGGGGACAGAGGGTTTTCAGAGGGGAAACCAGGAAAGGGAATAAATAATATTTGAAATGTAAATAAATAAAACATCTAATAATAAAAAAGAAAGGTAAAAGAACATGCACAAAATGATTACTTATTAAAAACTTTTAGATAAAAGACTGCTACCAGTAAACTGTAGGCATGCTTTTCCATGTGCTTTGGCAGATCTGCCTCACTCACTAACCCTATGCCCCTGGCTCCTGGGGTGTTTGAATATGTCTCCTACGCCTCTAACTGTAATCATGAAATTCCACTTAGTGAAGGAGGGCAAAGGCTATCAACTTTTGTAAGCTTTTCAAGAAGAATGGATGTTTTCTGCTTAAACATTTTAACCCAAACACTTAATTTAAGCAAGGTAGTTTATCCCATAACTTGTAAATGAAATTTAAGCATTCTTGAGCTAAGTTTTTAGGCATGAGTCAAATCCCTTTCTGAAGGTTCTACGGAAGCAGAGCCAGGTTCCTGTGGTCCTGGAGTAGGTAACTTTTGCATGTAACATTTGATTTCAATTAAGAGTAAGTTCAGTTGGGTATTGTTTGCAGAGATCATTTCCTGCCTAGTTTGCTGAGAACATGTAAAGCATTCAAATTGGGTTTCATAAAATAACTGCAAAAATGTTCTCAGCATGTTTTCAGTTTTAAAGCATATAGTACAGTCATCTGCTAATAAGTGTTTTGTTGGTTTTTAAAGCCCACAAGATAAAAACAATATTTGTTTAAAACTGCATATAGACTTCAAACTTTCTAGAAATATTTTAATGCTAAAGAATGTCTTTTTATTAATATATCCAAAACACATGCTGAGAAGTGAAAGTATACTTAACACTTTTTGATGTTGAAGAGCCCATTTCTTAATCATCAGCAGCAAAAATAATTAACTAAATTTCTTTACTACACAAATTTCTTTATTATAAGATTGCAAGTTGAGGCTAGAGAGATGACTCAGCAGTTAAGAGAACTGTCTACTCTTCCACAGGTCCTGAGTTCAATTCCCAGCAACCACATGGTGGCTCACCACCATCTATAAGGGATCCAATGCCTTCTTCTGGTGTGTCTGAAGACAGCTATAGTGTACTCATATGCAATAAATTTAAAAAAAAAATTAAAGAAATCTTTTTTAAAAAGATCACAAGTCTTTGCTTAAACGGAATTGTCTGACGTCAATATTAGTTATAAATGCCTCTGTGATCTTGAATGTTAAGGAAAATCCATTTTTTAGTAAAAAAAAAAAAAAGAGCACTGAAATGAATATAACTTCATAAAAGTTTCCCAACTCATTCAGCTAAGCTATGAATTAAAATAATCAAGTATGTTCTTAACTTTGCTTTCTTCATTGGCAGTTTGAAAAAAAAATCCTTAAATGTACTTCATGGTCAATAGAAAACTTCTATAGATAGCATGCTGAAAGTGAAGTACATGTTATACAAAACTGTGTGAGAGCAACAACAAAAGTGTTGAATATCTTTCTATGCAAGGAAGCATAAGTATGCAGTAATAGCGAATTACTTTCAGTGGTTCTCCATCAGTTAACTAAGATGCTGACCCAGTCAGCAGCTACTCTATCCCACTGGGGATTCAGGGAGAGGAATGGCAGATGAAGCTGGCAGTAAGGAGTTCTGAGGAAGCATATGGAAGAGTGAAAAAAATCACTGACTAATGATTGGGGCACATGAAAAGCTGTGAGGTGAAAGGAACATCAAGTCTGAACAGGAGGCACTAGTGAGTATATCATACACACTAGTGCACCGGTCTTACATATTTGAATTTGTGTGTTCAGGACTGAGTCTTACTGGCATCTGAATGCCCATTGACCAGGTTCGCTTAATGCCTTCCACAATGTGCTCCTTGGTCTCCTTCTTTGTGGTGGAAGATCTTTGTACAATTCTTGGCCTTTGCCAAGGGTCAGGTGAATGGAAGGGCTCTAACTTACGTTGAGAGTAAGTTTGGGGGAGCTGTGTAGGGAAACAAAATGTACTTCTAGGCTCTAAGTATTAACATATATTTTCCATCATCTACAATTTTGTATAAACTGCTGTCCTTTGGAAAAGAATGCCATACCCTAAGTTGACATTATTGCTTGGCAGACTGAAACACTAGGTTAACACAAGGTTTTATTATGACACTTAGTGTAAGAAACACTAGTAAATAGATTTACTTAATAGTATACCATCAATTCCAACAACTAGGCACTCATAGAAAGATCTGTACAGAGAAATTTTCTTAAATTAAATTATCTTTTATAATTCAAATAAAACCAAGACATATGTGTTTATTCTTCTGTGGGTAAAAGTTACAGTGTAAAACTTAGAACTGAAAATGCACCAGAATAATCATTTTGTTATTTCTTTACTTTTTGATTGAGACACTTTGACAAGGTAGTTAAAAATACAGATTGAAATACATTAGGTCCCAGACCTACAGTTCATTACTTTTGTAGTTTCCATCTTTACACAGGTTTAACTTAGATTTTCTAACCTTGAGTGTTTTTGTAAGTAAAAGGATGATAATGATAACTACTGTTTAGAGTTGTTGTAGTGATAAATTCTATGCCGTATGCAAAATGTTTGCAAAGGTGCTTTCAGCCAATGTAGTTATTGTGATTAGCACGAGTTTCATTAGTCTTCCTGAAATGATTGTAACTCATTTCCTGAAATGAGTATAACTTTGGTCCCTGTGATTCAGACACACAAGAGGCATTTAACCTGCTCTTTCCCTTAATAAAAAGAAAGTGCAAAGTCTTTGGGCCAAGAACTTGAGTATCATTACTGACATTGGTTTTTGGAGATGAGACTAGGAAGCAGTGTTTGACTTTTTCCTTAACTGATACAGAATTTAAAATTCCTTCATAGTACTTGATAAAAAGAACAGGTAGACATATGCCTAGATATGGGATCAAGGTAGCCTGAGACACACAAGGATTAAGAGTCATTCATTGTATATATTTTACACATGGTAATACAACCAAGGAGTCACTCCAATGCATCAGTTCCTTTTGTTTTTTGTTTTGTTTTGTTTTGTTTTTGTTTTGTCAGTTTGGCTAGCAATGAGAATTCTCAACAGGAAGAATCTTTAAAATATAGATCTGGGGTAATTGAAATAAAGGTATCCTTTGAATTATTATCAAGTACACTTCTCTTGGCTTCACCCAATAAATCACAGAAGTGACAAGTGTTAGGGTCATTCCTCTAAATAAATGGAATAGTTACCAAAAAAACACAACAAAGAACATGATGCATTGCCTGTCTCCCCCATATCACAATAACTCAAATGGTGTCTACAAATCCTGAAAAATTGTGAATTATCTCCACAAGGTTATGTAATATAACCTAGGTCTAATTTAATGACAGCACCTTATTTTTGCCCAAAGTTCCTTCCTGGATGAGCCACAACATCCATTTAAGTATATGGATAAAGAGATGATGTCAGTAACTTGGCAAGACTTCAATAGAATAACAGGACTTGGGTACCATGCCACTGTCATGTCTCCTTTCAAAAGCTTTCCTCTGTCTCAGAGGAAAAGCTCCTCAGAGGAGTAGCTCCTCCTCTTTCCTCTTCCATTGCTAAGGAACACATTGAATCTCTAAGATAGATTAAATGAAACCAACTAGAAAGAAAGCTAGATAAGAAATGAATAACAGAAGAGAAATATAGCTGCATAGGAGAGGATTGGCAAATTCAAAGATACCCCCTGGATTTTAAATATGCTAAAGATTGAATTTATTATATTTTATTATTTTATTTTATTGTTTGAAACAGAATCCACTGTATCCAAGTTGGTCTTGAACTTGCTATATATCTGAAGATGATATTTATTTCTGATCTTCTTGTCTCTACCTGCTGAACACTGGAATTAGAAGCATGAACAACCATGCCTAGTTTATGTGGTACTAGGCAATGGAACTTGTGAATTGAGAAATTTGTCAGCTTTCTTCAAACATTTTCAAGTAAATAGCTGTCAACATCATACACAAATGATACCCTGTTGCCCTTTTTTTTCATGTCTGCAATTAGCTAATGCTAGGGGAAATATGGTGATAAAAGGCTGCATTTAAATACATGATTCAAATCTTATACAAACCTTTGGAAAGTAATTCAGACAAGCTGCATCCCTGAAGCAGCTCTAGCAACCCTAGCAGCCCTAGCAGCCCTCTGTGTTGAAGAAGGAGGATGATCTGTGTGGGCGCACAAAGCCTGCCTTGTTTTATGCTTCTTCTCATGATCTTTATTTAGCTTCTTTAGTATTATATTCTGAAGATTCCTCAGACCATTTCCATTTCTTTTGTCACTTCTTATTCTATTTATAGATACCAAACTCAGAAGTAGCTTATTTCCACAAAGCAAAGCCATGTTTTTCTTTCTTTTAAAGACCTTTGAATCACATGAAAAAAAGCTCTTGTATGATGTTGTTTTTTAAAAAAGAATCAAAAACCTCTACAGTTCTTAGTAGATTTTCAGAGTCAGATACTACACAGTATCAGTGACTTTTAGACATCAACTTATTGGACAAGTAATTGTAGAGTATTCTGCTCCATAGGTGTTGGTTCCTGGCCCTTCTTGGTTCTGCATATTTCTTTTAGGTAATTTCCTGGGATAAGGGTGGCTGAATTGACAATTTTAATTTTCATCTTAGCCTAAGGAGTCATCATAGCTAGGAAAGGTTGTTGCTACATTACCATGGTTGTCGATTTGACGTAGACATTGTTTTTCAGATGGCAGTTTCCGTCATTCGGCACCACTATGCCTGCCAATTTGCTGTCAAGAGCAAGATGTGATGTCTGGTCTGTCATCACCAGCAGCAATCTTTTAGCTTCTTTTCGCCATCCAATATGACTCTTAAAATAAACATGTAATTAGACCCTGTACAATGACATGGATCTCACTGTGGTCTTTGCCTCAAGTAAACGATATGTTTGAGTTGACAAACATTGTCAGGCTTGAATGATGTACAGTCTCTAAAATAGCATGCCGAAGTATTTGTTTACCCTTCACTCCCTCACTATCATCTGGCCACTCTAGATCTTGACTATAGGGGCACATGGTCCACTGGAGGAAGAATAAGCCAAATGACATGACAGGAGTGGGACACAAGACTCTTTCTGGCTCTGTCTTGAGGTGTGTACAAGCAAAAAACATTCTCTTTGTTAGATCTTATTGTCTCTCTATAGCCTTTTCTCAACCTGGCCCTGCAATCCCAGCATACAGCAAAATGAATTTCAAGAGTGATGAGAAATGAGATTTTTAAAAATGTATTTCTCCAAGTTGTTTCCACTGCACAAATCAACTAGAACATAAGATTCTTGCACCCTCAGCTACATCTGAGCACTCAGGAACCCAGCATGAAAAACTACTTACCTCACAGACGGCAGCCTGAAGCATGGCATCAAAACCTCCTTCAGGGGTGTCTATGTTTCCAGAGATCTTTTGTCTGTGGACTGCTTTTTCAAACTCAGTGATGTTTTCTGTCAGAGACAGCACATGAATGTATCCATGGGGAGGCATACAGTCTAAATTGTAGTCACTGTGTGAGAAAAGGAAGTTCAAAATCTAGTTTTCTATGCTTCCTTAAAGTTTCCAAAGTACTATTAACAGTCAAATTATGTAGTTGCTGTAAGATAGAAGTGGGTTTTTGGAGGGGTGGGAAAATTTTTATATCAAAATATCTGTAAGATTGGAGAATTTAATGCTGATGAACACTTTCTTGTGAACAGAATTTATAACTGTAAGGTTTGATGTTCAAAAATGAAGATTCTATGTGTTTCACAAATACAGGACAATGAAGCATTTTAGTATGCTAATGATGGCTGAATTTTTTAAAGAGGAACATAAGAATTTGTACTAATTTCCTATCACAGTTTGTTTTGGAGCTGATGAGAAACACAGGGAGATAATTTGGGAATTCAGCATAAGTAGCATATTGCATTTTTATTTCTAAAAAGATATCACACTAATTTTGCAAATGAAGCTTGCTGTGGAAGTATTAGTGAGCACTAAATCTTATGAGAAAGACTTTGGTAAACACTCTTGCATCTCAGAAAGAGACTCATTCCTTGGGTAGGCTCTCCTTCAAGGAGATTGTTCAAGCTTGGCATAATGTTACCCAAGTCCAAGGGAGACAGAGGCATCAGGATTGTGAATTCTGGGTCAGTCTAAACTACAAAGTAACACCTCAACAGAGAAAACTTTAATGAATGAATGGATAAAGAAATATACAAGTATGAAAAGACTTCTCAAAGTCCCATAAAAGATAAGTTAATACAATCCCATACAATTGATAACTATTTCTGCAAGTTTGCATGTGTAGAGTGAAATGATTTGAACAATTTACAGAGATAGAAAATACCTTTAAGGAAAATGATTTATGGGACAAAATGTTTTAGAGTCATTTCTTAATAAAAAAAAAATCAACAAATTTGGAAAAACCACAAAGGAGAAATATATACCCAGACATATACCCAGATGTATTTATATGCATGTCAGCCTCATTGGTGTAAATTCATACACAATTACTAATAAAAGGTAAGGTTTTCTTGTATGAAAAAAAGCAAATAAACAATATTTGAGTAAATGTCATTTAAATGTTTCCAGAGAGGAGCAAAGATCCTTCTCAAATGTATTTAACTTTTATTTAATAAGACAATATTTTTAAACGTGACAAATCTTCATATAAGAACAAACAACATAAGAAAGATTCTTTTACTATTATCTACATGAAACATTAGCTACCTGCACTGATTGTGGATCCTTTCCGGGTGGATACTAATGTATGGCGAGACAGTTTTATCCACATATGAGCCAAAACCAAGACGGAAGTCACGGGAAAAAAGGGCCATTTTTTTAGATAAATCGTTTCCAACGGAATTCAATTTTTCTATATTATTGTGCATTGATGCTGACACATCAACCAGATAATAAAGATCCACAGGATATTTCTTCAGAGGACGGACTTTTAACATAAAATTAGCTTCAGCTCCTAATTCAAAGAAAGAAAAACATCATGTAGTCTTCATTTACACATCTTAGATGTCAGTAAGTCAGTGACATTTTCATTTGCATTTGGAATGTGCGCGTGGGTGTGTGTGTAAGCATACGTGTCACAACATAATGCTGAGGTCAGACAACAACTTGCAGGAGTCAGAATCAGTTCTGTGCTTCTGTTCTGTGGATCCCAGATTGTACTGGATTGGTCAGGTGTGGCAAGCATCTGTAGCCACTGAGCCATCTTGGTGGCTTTCAGTGATGCCTTATTTTTATTTTTTAAGATTTATTTATTTATTTTATGTATATGAGTACACCATTGCTCTCTCAGACACACCGGAAGGCATCAGATCCCATGGTGCTGGGAATTGAACTCAGGACCTCTGGAAGAACAATCGGTGCTCTTAACCACTGAGCCATCTCTCCAGCCCTCAGTGATCTTTATTATGCAGCACAACTATCATCAAGTTTACACACTATCCAGTTACTTTTCTTATTGTGTGACTGCCACTATGTATCATTATGCACATGACTCAACACTGGATAGAGGTAACATAAGTGAGAACAACAGATTGTTTGCGCTCACAGATTAGAGGATACAGCCAATTATCTTAGTGGGGATGGCATGGCAGTTGGGGCACCAGGAGCTTGATGATCCACACTTTTTTAAATCTTTGTTGATCAGGAATCAGAGTGTTACAGAAGATAGCAGAGTTGGGTATGTCTCCTGATAGCCTCTCACAGTGACCCATTATACCAGCCATATCCTTTCAGAACAGGGTCAGAAGCTGGGGACATAGTGTTCAAACAAATAGCCATGAAGGATGCCTCAAATCTAAGCTACAACAATGAATTTCTGACAGTTCTATAGACAATATACAATCAAAAAATTGACCATCTCAGTACAAATGTAGGAGGAATCATTTACATAAACACAAATTGTCCATTGCCATCAGAGCTGGGAAACCACAATGCAAAGTAATAAGCAGCATTCTGTCTGAAAAGGGTTTAGGTGGCTGTGCTCAGGGAATGATCTGAGGCAAATCAGAAAGACTCTTTACGAAAAATGACTTTTTATTCTATGTAGGTGTTAATTCATCCTTCTACAGTAAGGTGCCTTTGTCAATGAGATGTGAACCCTTTGGCACTTGACAGTACATGAAACTCTTTGCGATAATGAGTGATACATTATGAATCAGCTGATGGGCTTCCTCCTATAGATTACTGGGTACGTCAGTGGATTAGAGCAGAAAATAAGGCATACCATGTTGAAGGTGTGGAAATTATTAATTCAACACGTAGAGGGGTTTGTATGCTGAAGAAAGATCATAGAGGCCTTAAGGAAAATAACTGGCCTAGTTATTCCCAAGACAGGTAGAGTTGCCCAAGGGTAGATGTCTGCAGTGCAGGTTATTTAGTTCTTGGCTACTTTATGATTTGACATAGGACATGGGTTATTCATCTCGACCCTTCAGAGATTCTGGGACTGCATTTAAGATATGCTAGGAATAGTCACCTACTTAAAATTTGTGAATTTCTCCCTTTAAAACAATATGTTAAATGATTTCAAATCATTAACTGCTCATATACAGAGAACATTTCAACTGGGAAATATTTATAAAAATAAATTACAATTTGTATAGCCACATAGTGAGTGGGATGATATACTTAAAAGATTTCACTAATCAATGAATTATTCCTGTATTTTCCTTTAAATTCTTTTACAATCACAATGTTTTTCAGTCTGAACTATTTAACCTATCAAAATAATAAGGTTTTATTGGCAGATAAGAACAAATATAGAAAAAGAGGGGTGTTCATTCATTTCTAGTTTGCTGCTTGAGTAGGAAACCCCATGAATGCAATGCTCTGAGTTCTGCTTCCCTTAAGTTTGGAAGGGAAAGCAAGGTAACCCTAACCTAGCCTTGTCCATCTCTCAGTCCATCTTAGGAGCTGGGCAGCATTCAGAGAGCATTTGCTCTATTCACCCTTTGGGTCCATGATGACAAGTACCAGTAGAAACATTCTGTAATTAAAGTGGGAATTTGAACATAGGAGAGCATCAGAAATTAGTATACGGGGCCAGATTAAAAAAAAAAGACACACAGAACACAATTGGAGAGCATAGTTCATGCAGAAGGGCTTGACACATAGGTCAACACTTAAGAAATATATACATTGTGTAATTGTTTTTTTTAATGTTGCTTGGAAAGATTGCTAAAGGGCTTAGGCTTTAGCCATAGGTGTTTATATATCTTGGTGGATCATTGTAGTTTATGGTGGTACTGTCTGACAATGAATGGCTCTCTGTTTTTAGAGATGATGCTAGATGTGTCAGTTTTCAACAGACTGTGCAGAGAACTCAGCAAATGTGTGGGCTGATGACCTCAGTGAAAGGCAGTTTGTGCAGCAGCTGTAAAGTTTTCCTTGGGGGGGCCTAAACTACTGAAGACACTTCAGTCAAATGCCAGCCACACAGGAGTTCTATGCTGACAAAATTTGTTCACAGCCTAGCCAGCAAAATCTCCTTTCACTGGCTCAGCAAAGAAGAGGTGATGAGAAAACCTTGGAGACCATTGTGACAGGATCCTGGATTATCTAGATGCTGGCCTCAGCATAGATACCAAGATCAGTCCTCAATGTGGGCTAAGACCTCAATAAGATAAGCTGTCATTTAAAGGAAAACTTTCTATACTTTAGTCTTGTAGTCATTGCCCAGGGGAACAATATTTCTTATATTTACATTTCCAGACCCTGAACTGCCAGTGAGGTTTTGCCAGTTCAGGGTAAATAGCTCTATACAAGTTGACTCCAAATCCCACTTTGCTTGTTAATATGGAATCAAATTTACATTACCATGCCTTCCTTGCCTGTGAACTTCAGTCATTACCCATAATGTGCTCTCATGTTGCCTTTGGATTATGCAATTATGTATATGGAAAAAATTAGCTGTGGGTTTTGTAATATAGAGAAATATGTATAGATATATTAAGATCTGTGGCTGTCACCATTGCAGGATTGTTAATGCAGGTAGCAATATTTTAATGTCAGAGGAACTGTGGGAGATGAGCTATGTAGAGATAGATGTACTACATTCATATATTCTACAAACTGGTATATATTAGCTGACCAAACCATTTTTTAATTGAATGTTGCCCAAATTACTCTTAAGTCTATTATTTATACTCAATCCAAACTATGACCTTTGTCCTATTATAAGTGATTTTATAATGAGATTACATGGAAACTTTAAGATATTTAAATTATAAAATTCTAAAATGTCCTGTTTAATTAAAAATTGGTCACCACCTATCTTGGTGTGCTAGCGCTTGTCTTGTTTCCAAGGAATGCTACCAAAGGAACTATGAGCAAAACTGTGCTGGTGGACCATGGAACTCTGGACTGAAGTGGCAACACCTCATGCTCATCAAACACTTGGTGCTATGCAGTGTTTTAAAACAAAGAGACTAACAACAGTGAGGAAGGAAGAGAAGTGAGAGCTAATCACTCTTGATCTTTCTTCCTACAAGAATAGCTTCTTGGACTAAAGACATGGCTCAGTGGTTAAGAGCATGAACTGTTCTTCCATAGGACTCAGATTTGATTTCCAGAACCACATGGTGCTTACAACCATATGTAACTCCAATCCCAAGGGATCCAAAGTCCTCTTCTGATCCCTGAGGGCACTGTGTACAAGTAGTATACAAACATATATGTAGGAAAAACACACATAAATATATAAATAACTAGATTAAAGAATAGCTTCTTATTCATTCCTCATTAGTGGTAATATGTGATTTTTAAGGCAATTTTATTTAAAAAATTATATATTTTTTTCATGACTATGGTAGTTAGAATGAAAATGGGTCCCATTGGGCTTAAATCTTTGAGTACTTCATGCCTAGTCAGTGGAACTGTTTGGAACTGATTAAAAGATGTGGTCTTGTTTGAGGTTTCAAAAGACTTTCCATTTCCAGTATGTTTTTCACTACTTTTTACATGTGTATCAAGATGGGAGTTCTAGGCTGTTCTTGTTACCATGTCTTGCTGTGTCATCATAGAATTTAGCCTTCAGGAACCATAATTCCAATGAACATTTTCTTATAAGTTGCCTTGGTCATGATGTCTTATCACATTAACAGAAAAGTAACTAAGACAATGACCCAAGTTCAATCATTCCTATTATTACTTTAAAACAAACTGCGTTCTTTCAATTATTAGACATTATCAAACAGTTATATTCAATCATATTTTATTTCTAAGTAAGGAGAAACAGACCTAAAGTTTACTTTCCAAATACTTACAGAGGTAAGACATGGTGGACAACTATTTAGATTGAAGTTTACTAGAGAGTTTTAGTCAGTGTATCCTTAGCTCACGTGTAGTCACTCATGTCATTTTGTTCTGAGTGTGGAGGATAAAGGGTGATGTTGATTATGTTGCTGGTATCTTTTTCTTACCAGTCTCATGAAGAGGAAATTTTGGACAATGAGAAATGAGTTTCTGACAATGCTTTAGTTTTTGTTCGAATCCTTTGCTGCCATGGAACACATGCTTCCTTTTCTTCATTAGCTTCTCTTCATGGAGTACAAATGAATGTGAAGACTATACTCGTGTGTGTGTGTGTGTGTGTGTGTGTGTGTGTGTGTGTGTGTGAATTAAACCACATTTCTAACTAATTTTAGATCCTGTCGCCCACATTAAACCATCAAACCACTAAACACAGTTGATAGTCAAGGCCAACTATGTGGAAAATGGTTATAATTGACTATAATCTGGGGCTGACCATAACATTTCCTCCTTGGTATTTTTTTGTCTTTATGAATTTCTTCCCTCCCATCTTGTGTCCTCTTCTTACCATATTTTCATTTTATTGTTGTTTCACACAGGACCTCACTACGTAGCTCAGATTGGCCTAAAACTCAACTCCCCGTGACTCTCCCCTCCCTGTCTTAGCTTTTGCCTACATTTTCCCTTCTTATTTCACCTTCCTCCTTGGCCTTGAGATTTTCCAGACACTACACTATGGATTCTGTTTTTTGTTTGTTTGTTTGTTTGTTTGTTTGTTGGTTGGTTTTTTGTTTGTTTGTTTTTGGGGTTTTTTTTTGGTAAAGCTCAAAAATATATGCACCTGCAAGCTTAAGGAGCTCAAGTAACTAATTATGGCAGATTGAAGCACCTCTACCTTCATCTTAAGTCTAACGAAATAAAACTGCTCATAAGTTCCCAGAAATACTCTGCAAACACATGTTTCCATGCCTGTGGTAAGCTAACCTCCCTTTCCTTCGTGTAATTACTGCTTTAAGATACTGTTCAGTAAGCTACTTCTCCTTGGACCAGGCTGAGCTTCCTGAGCAAATTATACATACTACATTGCAAATATTTTCTGAAGAACAGGGCATTTGAAGGATATAGTCACATTTCTTAGAGATAAATAATATATAAACCAGGATAACCTGCTGGAAATTAGTGTTTAATTATAAAATAGGGTGATTAGCATATTAGTATGAACAAGAAAGTCACACCAAAAACTTAAAGAATAGATGGTTAGAAATGGTAAGCTTATCAAAGATGTTCAAGCATCCTAGTACTGGCATGGGGAGGTTGAGAGCAGATAGCTCACAGACTATTACACTGTGAACACTGAAGACTGGGCCTTTAAAATGGCTTAATTTGTAAAGGTGCCTGCTGCTGATGACCCAAGTTTTATCCCTGGGACTCATATTATGGAAAGAACTGACTCCCACAAATTGTCCCTTGACTTCCCCTTATGAGTTATAGCATTTTTGCTCACACACACACACACACACACACACACACACACACACACACTCACACACACACACACGTAATACAATTTTTAATTAAAAATTGAAGACATTAAATAAAAAAGGAAGCTTGACTCACATAAATCTAAGTGAATATCATTTTTCTTATGAATTTTATGGGAATGAACATACATTACAAATCTAAACAATTTTTCTCCCCTTAATACAATGTTACGATTTGAAACTTGAATGTTTGCAAGGGCCCAGTATATTAAATGTCTGATCCATTCTCCAGTGCTGTTGGAGGTGAAGCCTAGCTAAATGAAGTTAGTCATTGGAGACATGCCTTTGGAAATATATTTAGACCCCTGTCTCTTTCTCTTTTTCCCTAACCAACATGAAATGATGCATGTTTATGTCTCATTTGCATGCCATAATAAACAGTCTCATAGGCCCCAAAACCAATGATCATTTGAAGCCAAATGATCATGGATGGAAATGCTGATATCATAAGACAAAACAAATCTGAAAGTTATTTCTTTGAAGTATTTTGTCACTGTGACATAAAGCTAATTCACTTAGCAAATCCACTTTTAGCAACATATTCTAAGGAAATAAGCTGGTCTGTTAGAGAAACAGTATTTGAACTTGATTGGGATAATCTCACCCTTACTGAATATAATGTAGCAGTGTTTTTGGAGACTTGTAATTGCCACAGTAACATCTTGTTCAAATATGTGTATTCTTTTGTTTGTCAGGACACAGTGGCTCTTAACAAATGCAGTATGATTTTATTTGCTACAGTGAAGGTAGACTGACTCACAACAACTAAGTATCTTGTAGGCCTACTGCAAATCTGTATAGGAGTTTGCATGACACAGGTATAATTGTTTCTTGAAAGTCTGAATGAACACAAAGCACTTCTTACCATGCAACTGTTTATACCAAAAGTACTTGTATACTATTTCTCATTTAAGAAAAAAAATATTTACTTTTATCTTTATTTATTAATTAGATTTACTAACAATATATTCTTCTTTTTTTTTTTTTTTTTTTTTCGTGACAGGGTTTCTCTGTGTATCCCTGGATGTCCTGGAACTCACTTTGTAGACCAGGCTGGCCTCGAACTCAGAAATCGGCCTGCCTCTGCCTCCCGAGTGCAGGGATTAAAGGCGTGCGCTACCATGCCCGGCTAACAATGTATTATCCTTATTGAGCTTATATATCTATTTACATTTTATTTTAATGCTATATTTAACTTATTATTTTAAATTTAAATTATTTAATTTTATGATTGCTTGTTTTGCTGTCATTTGTTTGGATGCTTAGTTCATTTTTATTCATTTCTTTTTCAAAATAAAAGCAAACATTTCCATTTTTAGAACAATTCAAGTTATATCTTTTCTATTTGAATGTATTTTTGTCAGTTACTCTTAGTTTATGATTAGAACTTTGATTTTATCTCTTGATAAAATCAAATTCCCTGGCTTTAGACATGTTAGCCTTTCTGGAACTGTGAGAAAAGATAATTCAATCATTTGTATCACCAAATATAAGACAGAGTATGGTGGCAGCTAAACATACTAAAGTATCAAAATTTTAAGCTCAGTTGTTCTGGCATATAATTTCCCAGTTATTTCCTCTGAAGATATTGAAGGAAATGATTTTCAGCTCTCCTCTAATGAACAACTTGTTAAGTCAAGTAAAGAGAGATGACAGGGATCTGAAGGATTTGAAGAAAGGCTTGGGGTAATGACCGTGGTAACATCATACCTTCAAATGTAGGTGTGCTCGGGGAGTAACCCTGGACACACCTGAGCTAGAAAGCCAAATTATAATGGTGCACCATGTATGTTACCATTTAGGGTTAACAGAGAAAGAACAAACAAGCAAACAAACAAAAAAACCCACCCCATGAAGACTTTACAGACAAAGGTGGAAAATGCTGTAGAGATATGGAGACTGGTAAGAAACTGTGACTTATAGAAGTAATCTAGGAGAGATTAGAAAAACCTGCGATCATGGTTTTTCTACTTGGTTGTAAAACCTAGTAGAGAAAAAAGTCATTAGAGGTGGATGGACAAATATAACTTCAGAAGATTGTGTATGCAGGCAAAACATATGTGTGATTACTGGAATGTTAAGGGCAGATTGGACTGGGTATGATTGCTTGTTTTGCTGTCCTTTTGTTTGTATGCTCAGTTCATTTTTATTCATTTCTTTTTCAAAATAACAATTCAAGTTATTTGAATATATTTTGTCACTGTTACTCTTAGTTTATGATTAGAACTTTGATTACATTTTGTGAGCCAATTTTATTATGCTGTGCTTAAAGATATGGATTGTGAGATAATTTTTAGTTTAATTAAATTTATTAAAAACAAAAAACGAGAAAGGACCACCCACAGTGAACTAATGAAGAGTTGAAAACAACTTAATATTACTTTAAACCAGTCTTCTATCTCTGTGGTTTATGTCTGTGCTCTTTAACATCTTGTATACAATTCATGTATTGGAATTCATGTACCTGGAGCAATGGTTGTTTTCCAGATCTACAACATATGTCAGACTGAGGGGCCTACTGTGACAGAAGGAGAGATATCAGAGAAGTGCATGAGGAAAAGTATATACTAATCTCAAATGCCATCACAGAGCTGTCTAAGGTAATTATGATAATAATACAGATAATTTTGTTTAAAAGTTCATAGCAAAGGCTCTAAGTACTTAGCTTAATTTATTTTTTCCTAGTAACTAATGAATCAGTGTACCATATAAGTATTTATGGAGAATTTGCTCTATTCCAGCACTCTGAGGAATGGAGGAGTATTTAAAAAAAGTATGTTCTCAGTTCTCTTTCTTGACTTAGCAGGTATGACAGGCTTGGAGATACCAAGCTTGACAATGGCCATGCAATTATCAAACATACATGGCTAAAGGAGAGAACTCCTGCAACTTATTCTCTGACCTCTAGGTGCACTGTGACATGTGTGTGCCTTTTTGCCCTCTACCAACTAAATAACTAAATGTAAGAAAAACTTCCCTTTCTCCAGAGCTTCATTGGATTCAGAGCATAATTACATCACAGTGTGACTGGACCATAAGATCAGGACACAGAGTTACAATAGGTTGAGATAAGATTTGTAAAGTGTCCCAGGCCATACAGTTTAGCTACAAACATGACAGGGACAAGATCTGAGCTCAGTAGACTTCAACTACTCTGCTGTTGGTTGTATCATATTAACTGTGAGCAAGTTACTAGAAGCTGTCATTGCAAATTAAGGATCATCACAGATTTCTTTGAAAATTGCCAAACCTGGATGCAGTTGGATTGAGACTTCTCCTGGTATCACTTGGGTATTGATTTCATTCTCACTTGATGTTACTACATGCACAGACAGGTATTCTATTGAATCAACTGGACAGCCTTTGCTTATCAAACTGGAGACAGTATCACAACGTTCACTTCTTGATCCACCTGAAACAAAATCCTGTTTAAAAAAAGAAAATCACTGATGTTTTTAGCAAATCACCTCTGTGACAACTCAAGAAACCTTACAATGTAAATATTACAAAGGAAACATTTCTCATGTAGAACAAATTAAGCTATCACATAAATTAGCTGTATGCTTCTAATAAAACTATGAGCAATGTTGTCAAGAATAAAAGTTTCACTTCTACAGTTCATTTAAAAATAGGAAAACAAGTTAATAAGGAGGAGAGTTTAATCAAGCACTTTAATTGTTGTTGACTGAGCCCTGTAAAATTACACCAGCTTCATTCTTTTTAAACATCTGACTTTGAAAAGACAGACTTAAGAAAAGAATTAGTCAAAGTGGACAATTTATTGTTTCCACATGTGTGCCGTATGTTTCAAGGAACCCAGCTGGCATGTCTACTGTATACTGTTGTGCTTGGGAGATGAGAACAACTCCTTCAAAATCATATGACTAACTGTGCTGACAACTCATCTAAGAAGGAATTGGAATTCTAGCTTCTTAAACTATCAATTTCTGCAGCTTGTTATATGCAAAGTAGCCACTAAATAACTAGATAAACCAAGAAAGATGCTTGTGATGATATAGCAATAGATTATTCCAATTCAGGCTTTCCTGATTTTGAATCTAAAGCTAAAATTTCATGATCATTCAGCATAAAATGGTGGCTAGCTTAGGATTAATGATATTTGATTAAAAGTTAACTTGTTATGGATGAGATTTAAAAAGTGATATTTCTATTTTTTTCATGTGACTATTCAGGTTTTTTACTGAAAAGTATGGAACTATTTTACTATGGAAAATATTGATCTAAATTATTTATCTGAGATAGTTACATGTGAGCTGAGTATTTGCCCAGTAATCTTTCTGGCAGAGCTATTTTGGCCTAGCATTTAAACATTTCACTTTTCAGTTATATGATTCAGAGAATTTGATCTCAAGTTAATTAATCATTCAGCAAAAGACTGTTGAGCAGACACTACAAGATAATGATTTTTCTAAGTGTGAAGGATACAAAGCAAGGCAGCTAGAGTCTTCACTACTGAAGTCAACAGATCATGGATGAATGCAGTCACTAAGCAGGAAAATATACTTATTATTTTATATGGGAATAAAGCTTAGGGGCAAGAGATTGTCATAGGGTTTATGGAGAAAGTGAAGGATGAACTTTAAATGACAAACCAAAGGTTATGTCATTAATTATAAAGAGTGATATCCCCAGAACCAGGGAACGACTAGATAGTATCATGTTAGGCAATAGAAAACATTAAAAAAATGTTCTTTTCTCAATTTAGAACATGGCTTAGTAAATTAAAGTAAGTGGGACAAATGCAACCATTTGTCTGTTTTCATGGTTTGGGTGTCATAATGCCCCATTTTTAGAAGATGGTAGAAGCATGTGCTGCAGACTGTGTATGACTCCAAGTGCTAATGGTTTACTGTTCAGCCTTCACAATATTGGCTGATAATTAATGTATGTCTTTCACTGGTGATCCAAAGGCAGTAAAAAGGGAAATGGCAATCTGCCTTTCTTTCTAATTAAACTTTCCAAGTGTTTGGTAAGTGGTATTGCGGACACAGACACATTTAAATTTGGCTTACAGTTAACCTTCACCTAGATTTTAAGCAGAAGCTTAAAACAGCTGTAGCTTTTACTTATATCTAAATGCATCGTATCAACTGGCAACACCCACAGCTATCAGCCAGATACATTTTGTAAACTGCTTGGAGTTCCTCAGAGAAGTAGGCAGTAACTGGTACAGCATGTGTCACAGTTCCTCTAGTACACTTCAGGTTAAGTGGAGGACTCTTTTTCTCTCAGCATGTGGACACTGAGGGTACACAAAGTTTGGTATTTGTTGCAATTGCTTCTTGGCCTTTTGGCTAAGGTCAAGTGTGGTACTTGTTGCATTTCCAACTTACATGTCACGTCACAAAAGGGCTACAATCATTTTCCCCAATGTAAAGTCCGAATGATGTCATATCACGCAAAGGAAATAAAATATAAACAGTTCTAATCTTCCTTTCCAGTCTGCTAGAGTGTCTGAACTCTGGTGTACAAAATAGAGACGATGAAGAGGTGCCTAATTTCCTGTAACTATACATCAAGTTATATGCCATGTGACCTTTAAATGTCAAATAGTTTTGCTAAAATAGCAAAATCTTCTCAATTGTTTTGCAATGTCTGAATCAGAATTGTGGTTTTAGCCCTACTATAAGCACTAAATCAGAAAAGCATTGCCAACAGACCAATTATATTTGAAAAGGAAAGAAAAGGCTCTTGCCATTGCGGCTTACTTTCCATTTGAAAGAAAAGCAATTTGAAACCACACCCTTTTAATTTCTTGGCAGTTTATGTCATTTTAATTTCTTCTAACCCTTATGTTTTACTTTTTCTTCAAGAAAAATACTGGGGAACTCAGACTCCATGTTTCTGTAGCTAGAATCTGATGAGAATGAGAGGCCCAGGCTGAAGTCCCTACAGCTACATAGCCTTTACCAGTTGCCTCTTCTGTGCAATAGCATAACACTCTGTGTATATAACAAAGTGCATTTCTCCCCCTACTGAGTGTTTTGGGCTTCCAAAGCCAGCAATATGCTTGGAAATGGAAGGGTCTTATTCTGTGATGACTGTGGTTTCAAGTCAGGCATGTTCTAACACTAGCTGTGTCAGCCAAGATGGAAAGAGAATTGCTCAAAACAATGTGTCTCCTCTTATGGATGTTAACAAGAAACATAAATGTTAACTAGATAATATTAACAAGGTACTTCCTATCTCAAACGTTTTCTAATGGTTTTCTGGAGCATGGAAGGAAGGGAAAATAGAGATTATGGATTAACAGATTAAAATGTCACATGAAAATGGAAGCAAATTGAGTGTATACTGTCTACATCCATAGTGACTTTTTGAGCCAGAATTTTTATTAATTTTTGACAATTTCATACATGTATATATTCCCCCTTTTATCTCCCTCCACCAGTAATGCCTTCTCCTCCCTACAAATATTTTTCCCACATTCAAGCCTATTTGTTTTGTTTTGTGACTCAGGGCTGTTTTTGTGTTTATGAGTTTGGAATTATCTACTTCAACCTGGTGAGCTCACCATTCAGCACACAACTAAAGACAAGGACTACACCTCTCCAGGATATTTCAGTTGCTAATTTTTTGGCAGGGAGAGGTTGGCCCATCCATAACCCATTGTTCACAAGATCAGTCTTATGGAAGTCCAATGCAGGTAGCTACTGCTGCTGTGAATTTCAAAGTGCAATGCTGAATTGTTCTTAGTAGACAGAATTTCCCAGCCTTCTCCCTTGCCTTATAGCTCCTACATCTTTTTCCACCACCCCTTGGGTATTTTGTGAAATGAACCTTATAGGATATGTTATTTTGATTAAGGCACTTTTCATGCATTATCATCATGATCAGGAATAACCTCTTCTTTCTTTCCCTCCATCTTTTCTGGCTGAGAAATCATGGCCACCAACCACATCTGTGTCTATATGACAGGTGATTTTACTTCTTGACAGGATCAAACTGCTTGTGCATGCAGGGATGTGTGGAAGCTGGAGGTTGATGTTTACATGTCTTCTTCCATTACTTCTCCACCTTAGTTTTTTGAAATACGGTCTTTCACTTAGTTTTTTTGAATCCGGAGTTTGCCATTTCAACTAGATGGTCTAGCCAGCAAGACCCATATGTCTGCATCTCCAAGTGCTGGGATTACAGATGTGTGCCACTCCACCTGGCTTTCATGTAGGCGATGGGGGTCCTAACTGAGATCCTCCTGCATGTACAGCAAGCAGTTTTCCCTCACCGAGCCATCTCTCTCCAGCTCCTGGTGGAATTATTGGCACAGTCAGCTCAGTTCCTTAAACGTAAGTAATGTATATATAGTCACAAGTCCTATATCTTAAGCAATATCCAATGTCCTATGCCATAAATTACTTCATTAAATATTGGTTAAAGTGTAGAGTAGGCACAATCAGTATTTCCATTTTAGAGATAGGAAAAAATGTGATTGAAAGGGATAGTTGTTTACATAGTTTACAGCTAGAAACCATTGAAACTAGGGCTTAAATTAAACTTGCTGTCTCTTTAGAGTCTCATCTTTCTTCTTCTTTTTTTTTTGGAGTCTGATCTTTCTAAATATGAATTACATTACACAATAGTGTATAGACAAGAATAACCTTGCAAATGTTCAATGTTTTCATCAAGGTCCCTGTTTGCAAACCCAACACTTGACACAGGTTCCCTCTGTTTCTCAGCACACCCTCACCCTCTGCACTGGCCTTCTTCTTTCTGAATTACCATCCCCTGGCACACCCCCAAGTTTCTGCTTCTGTGGGCAGAAAGATGGGTATTTTCAGAGCTGCCATTTTTCTCCCTTTTTGTACCAATCACAGCTGTGAGGAGGAGTGGTCTCTCTAGAATCCAATGTCAGACTTGGCTGACAACTATGCTTTGAAACATATTTCTGAAAGCTCACCCCAATGACTCCCACTAAAGCACTCAGCAGCTGAAGTTGGCTTGGCACAAAGAGCAAGGCTCTCCTTAAAGTGATGAGTGGAGTAATGGCTTAGGGTCAGGAAAACCAGGTCACATCCCTGACCCAGAGAACCCTACAAGGCAACTCCATGTTCAAGGCTGTAGAGATGAGTGAGGAAAGAAAGGGATGCTCAGAAAATAGCAACAATACTGTCTAGTCTTTAGATCACAGAACTGATGATCTTGGACTAAGAAACTCTGGAATCTTCCTTTTAATGACATTGTGTGACTTGATGGGTGGTGACAAAGTACTTCCTTGTTAGTTAATGACGTCTGATTTTTCCTATGATAAAGCTCAGAGAACACAGGAAAATGTGAGACTGTCAGCAGAAAAGGTAGCTTTTAGATATAGCTATTGTATGTGAATCCCTTACACTGTAGTCCCTGACTTGTTCGCAGGTGAGAGTGATATTCATCATCACTGCTACTTCTCAGTAGTCTTTGTCTTCCCACTACATTCGTGCGGAGGGAGAAAAGGGAGGGTGACAAGATGATGGGAGTTTAGTTGTTGAGATAAATTAGAGGAAGTAAAACTAGAGATTCATATTCATGTCAGGCACAAGTCTCTGAAAACCCATTGGTTGCATAAATAACTATAAAACTACCCAAATAACCTCAAACGAAACTCCAATGTAGTAGATGGCACCTTGGGAAAATATTATATAGAGATAGGTAACTCTGATTTAAGAGTTCAAAAACCTTATAAAACAACATTAGAGCAAGACAAAAAGATAACATTATAATTTTTACTAAGAATTTTGTTGGAATTTGTTTTTCTACACAGAATGCAAAACATTAACTTTTTAACAATAACAGTGAATTATTCTCCACTCTACAGGATTTAAATGTACATAATACTTTATGAACAGGTTTAAGTGTGAAAATAAAGGCATCACATTTTCTATAAGTAACAAGAAATTGCTATACAGTGTTTTGAAATCATTGAGCTATTGGTATTTCATGTAAAAAGAAGCAAAATGGACCAATGAATAATTGTGATTTTCTTTTATAGGCAAATATTAAAAGAGCAATCAAACTTAGGCTATAATTTTATGCTGCAAATTACAGCAAGAATGTTTTATCAAAGTCTACTGAGCTATCAATGTTATTATATGTTTGCCAAGTTTTGCTATAGAACAGATGGAAAGCATAAATGGTGTACACTCCTGTCAAAATTACCACACTTTTTCTAACAAAAATATTACAATTAATTTCATTTTCGGCCAGATAATCTTCTTTCCCACAGAAAACTATGTAAAGTTTTCCTGATGGTCAGCAATATCTTTTTTGTTTGTGATGCATCCTTAAAGTACAGAATATTGGGGCAATGAAATCAGGCTAGAGAGGAAGTTAAGGATAGGAAAAACTCAAAAGTAGCAAGCAGCAAAAACAAGCAAGCAAACGAACAAACAAAAACAAGACACACCTCTTGAACACACCATCCGCATTCCGGACCCAGCTGGAGGCACCTGGCACAGGAGACCACATTTGCAGAGCCACATCTATTGTGTTCTGAAATTCAAGTTAAGATGAACCATTAGGCCTTTTTTTTTAATGTGGAAAGTGGACACAAATTCAAATTGCAGTTAAAAAAGTGAAATAGAGTCACCTTTTGTTAGAAATAGGTAGTATCAAATAATGTATAGTTTCTTTGGGAAGCATCAACCTGCTCATTGTCGTTGATGGACATCTGGATAGCTAGCATTTAATTTCCTAATACAGGAGGAGATGGAAATGTGACCTTTGTTGTATCTGGGGATTAAGCTTCATTACAGGTTGTGCTGCACTGCAAGGGGACGGACCCTTTGAAGTTTCAGTTCATTGAAGTCATAGTTCATAATCTCTGAAACACACAGGTGCTCTTCCTTCTGACAGTTTTCATGTAAAAATGAGCATATCAGCAGGTAAAGCCATGCTGAGTCACAGTGAGGGGAATTTCTGAGAATTAATCTTGATGGACATTTAAAGTAGTTCCAGTAGAAGCAGATTGTTTCAATATTATTTTGTATAATAAGATTTAGATGCTGTGACATAAATCAGTATTTTAGACACAGAATGGTTCAATTGAGTAAGCCCTTTTAGCTAATTCAATGTGGTGTTTTAGACTAGATCTCATTAAGAACATTGATTCCTATGCTGGACTGTTTCTGAAATTGCCTTTATTCCTCCATGTACTCAGTTCTTGATATAACAAGGTTCATTATGGTAAACATAGACACATAGACTCTAATACAGAATGAGCATGTATCAGTTTTTCTTGTGTTTAGTGGTCCTATCATTTATCCTTTAACTTGAGATAGCCTACAGGCACTGAAAATCACTTGTCTCCACTTTACTCATAGGCATACAGTGAATGAGGTATAGACTTAAAGACTACAAGTCACTTACAGTTTAGATGGGAGAGAATATGCAAGTTATGTAACAGATTTCATCGAATTATTATGGGAATGTGGTGAGGATGGTTCTCTACTTTAGAGCAATGGAAAGAGGTGGGGGTAGGTCTCTTAAAGTATTGCTCTATATTGTGTCATCCAGTACTCTCTTTGCTATCTTGGTTCACATATTTTAATCTGTATTCCTCTCCTTAAAAGTGCATTCAGCATTGAAGTACGTATTCTTATGGACATAATTACATGTGATTCTGAGAATTTACAGGGATTGAGTCCATCAAATCCACGTTGTAACTTTTCTTCTCTCTTTCAACTTTCCTAAACATTTGGAATCCAGGGTGAAACAGCTCTGACTTGAATGTGTCATAGCACAGGTGCTGAAGTGGGCAGGGTGGAGGCGGCAACTACAGTAGAGAGGTACTAACTATAGCAGAGTGTCAGGCTATGTGCACCCTCCCCTGACTTCCCTAGGCAGGCTCTGCATTAAGCCTAGCATACTCTTCTCTAACACCTTCTCATGTGTGTGTGTGTGTGTGTGTGTGTGTGTGTGTGTGTGTGTGTGTGTATCCAAGAGTTCTTCACTGATCCTCCTAGATATAGTCTAGAATTCCAAGAACTAAAAATAGTTTCTGTTTTGGGCTCCCTTCACTACCAGCTTAGCCATCTAAATATGGAGACTCCCTGGTCCAAATCATCCATCTGGCTTAGTCTGAAAAAAAAAAAAAATCCTGCTTAAATAATTCTTAAAATATTCAGAAGACAGAGTGACCTTTCAGTCTTATTTCCAGAAAGAAAAATAAAATAGGTCTAGAAATCAGGCACACTGATTCCAAACTCTAGTGTGGTGTTCTGCATCTCTAATCCAGTGGCTGAGGTGGGGTCTTTAGAGTGTAACTGTGTCTGAGATTCCTCCACTCTTAGTCTGTAGCCCTTTTAAAAGAAGCTTTTCTGTGGCTGCCCTCTTTTGCCTTCTTAGTCTCGGTCACGTGAAAGCAGAGGACATTCACCAAGCATGGAATGTACTGCTCTTTTATGGTGGGTTTCCCAGCCTCTATAGTTGTGAGAAACAAATTTCTTATAAATTACTTAATATCAGATATACTGTTACAGCAACAAGAAATAAGTAAGATTCAGAGGTGATTTGACCTTTACTGGTGCTGACTTTGACCTTACTGGAACACGGAGTGACATGTATTTCAGTCTATACTCAAATGGGTCTGACTCAACAGGTAGAACTTTATGTTGCCAGTTAAAATTGCAGAATCTTGGAAGAACAAGCAAAGCCTAGGGCTCTGGTAATTATTGCTAATGTTTGTCTAATTCTGACCCAAGTTCCTCCAGGTCTGAGCTTTGTTAGGCTCCTACTACCTTCCACAGTACACAGGAAACACAGCAAATTTACAAACAAAAATTTCTGTCTTTTTCTATCTTGCCTAGAACTCTATATAACCCAAGCTGCCTTTGAAGTAGCAGCCATCTTCTTGCCCATATGACCCACATCTTCTGAGTGGCCATGAAGACCTGTAGAAGTTTCCTCTGTATTCTTATTTTAAAAGCTTCCAGGGCCAACCTCTGTTCTCCAACTCATATACCTGAAAGATGATAGTCAAGAATGGATAGGGAACTTGGTCCTGTAGATACATCACAGATCCCAGGGCTGACATTGCTTAGAGCCTACATACCTACACAAAGATTGAGCCCAGATATGGATCTAGAAATGGTTTTGCAGACCGAGGGAAGGTAGGGAACTGAACTCCATGGGAACAGTGTCAAACATTATTTCTGTACAATGTCATGGTTATACTTGCCAGATATGCTTTGACAGAATTTTATGATATTGCTCTTTAATTTAAAAATATGCAAGTTAGAAAAATGTCTAAAATTTAAATAACATATTAATTATGGCATTTCTTGTCACTCTGTTAGTAATTCTCTCTGTCTCCGTCTCTGTTTCTCTGTCTGTCTCTCTCTCTCTCACACACACACACATACATACACACAGAGATAGAGAGATAGAGAGATAGAGAGATAGAGATAGAGAGAGAGAGAGAGAGAGAGCTCAATGCACAAGTGTTGTTTAGGACTTTGGCATTTGTCATCAGCCTCTGGATATGTTTGGCTCTTTGGCTTTTTCATTCCTAATACAAGAACGAGGTGGTTTCCTAGCAGCCCAGGGTCCTGCCCTGACACCTCATTAGAGTGTAGGCTTGAGGAGTTCTTCCCTCATCCATGATTACAGTGTCTGCTTGTTCAGCCTTTTGTCCAGTGCTATTGCTTTATACACACTATTCTTTATAATCTAGTCTTAACATTCTTAAGAAATATAGTTTTGCATTGATCGTAACAAGTACTCTTATGTGCATGGTGACAACATTTAAAGCCGTACAACTCCAAATATGTCTGTTGTGCCTTTTTAGTCTCCTGAAATTTGTGTTATTTCTCTGTGACACAAGCCAGTAAAGGATTTAATGACTTATTGTCTTTCTAAATAATGTTATGCCTTGACCTGTGAGCAAATTTTCACATTATGAGACTAGAAGGAGAAGGTATGTTGAGGCAGCATTTCTAAATGGTTACTGGGAAAAACACCAGACTTTCACAGAGTTGCCACTTACTAACATGTGCCTAAAACCCCTACAACTTCATTTTCTCCCTCTAGTGGGTATCTAACCCATAGCCACCTATTTCTGCTCTAAAATTAAGTAGGCAAGCATAATAAGCTCACAGTAGAGGGTCTGTTATAATATTATAATTGACATCACTAATTATATGTGCTCCTCCTATACATATAGTTTTTATATGTAGGTGTGTTTTTGTGTTTAGTTCTAGGTTCCCATATAGGATAATGGTATGTGTTTATATCTGTAGTAAATATACTTTGCTGTCTGCCCTTAATATGCAAGTCTCTTGAGTCATAAGACAAAAATGTAAACTGTATCTAATATAGATATATAGGTGAACAAAAAGATAGTGCACTCAGCTTAGTTGTTTAAAATGATTATTAAAAACAGGGGAATTAAAGAAACATATGCCAATCTACTCCTGTGAGTAAAAGCTGGGCCCAACAGAGGTCCAAATTACAGAAGCTCTCTGAGAACACATTCATTTTATTCATGTTTTCACTGTGATACATATGAAATGATGTCTATGAATGTCCTTATATGGAATAATAAGGACCCATAACCTGCAGAGGGCAGACAGATCAGGTAAGATCAGGTACTACATGTCCATAATGCTCATATCAGTCTTCTTTGTTTAGTTGCCATCACTTACTCAAATATTTTGAGACTATCTAGTCAGTAGAAGTGAAGAAACTCAAACAGATGGCAAGTACCCCAAACAAAATTAAACAAGTATACCTCCTCCTGTCTTCCCTATCTTGTTGCTTTTCTGAGGAGGCAGAACATCTCTTGAAAGTATCTGAGAAGGGAAGCTATGAAGGCTAAGATGAGCAAGTTAGTTCCTGAGACCACACCTCAAATCAAAGGCCACGAGAAAATGGCACAGGTCTTCTACTTTTTTCTCTTCCAATGGGTCCATGCTTAGACTTCATAGGTATAACGTTCAAACAGTACAAGCTACAATTTTTTGTTTACTGTTTTATTTAGTGCATAGACTATAGAAAACAACTCTACCCTTGGAACCAATAAAGAAGCAGATAAAAGAATTACAGTATATCTATATCAAATCTTTAACTATTAAATTAATACTTATGGTCAAAATACATCTTTGTTATATCTATTTATAAGTAGTTAAAAATTTACTTGTATATGTGTAGTTTAAGTTATAGAGTCAGAAGCTATTAGTCTCTAACATAATATAGTAAGTAGTGTCAGCTAGCAGACTCCTTTATTTACTACATTGTTTAATCTGTTTCAAACTTGTAAATAAGCATTCAATTCAATGCAATGAAGATCAGTATGTCTATCAGGAAAGCAATTTTGTAGGCTCAGGTCCTTCTTTTGCTGATGTTTGCATGTGTAGATGTTTGTGATGTGTGTGCACACATGTATGTGTGTGCATTCATGTGTACATGTAGAAAATCACACACCATTGTGAATTCAGTGAGAGTGAAAATTACATTCTTTTCATGTTTGGCCTCTTGGTTAGCTTTTTCAGATTGGGAATTCTGAAGCAGTTTTAGAAGAAGAGAAGGTGATATGAAAATGCTTAATTATTAGTAGTATATGGAGACTGAAGAAACGAGGCCACTATGAGAAGAGATATAGAGATTCTTAGTATTGGTTTATTGAGAAATATGGCTGGGGAAGGCACAGTAATAGATCTCAGAGCACAAATGGCATCACAATTTTGTCCCACCTTGAGGCAAGGCCTAACTTCAAGCCCAAAGATTGTAGGCCGGCCATTGTAGGGTAGAGTTGGGTTATAATGGCCTGACCTTTAACATTGAAATGTAGCTCCTTGGAATAAGAGCAATTCTGGGAAAAGGAACAAATTCAAACAACAGAGTTCAAAAGCAGAACACAAGGCTACTGACCATCTGATGAAAGAAGTTTAGGTGGACTGCCACCAACATCTGCAATGGTATACCCCAAATAGTGGTAAACTATTGGCCTGCCAGTTCCATTTAAATTACTATACCCAGGATTTCTAAACCAGCACTGACAGGAACTGGAATGTCACAATTCCCAGATTCTCTTGCAGTGATGATGGTTGTATGAATCACTCTAATGGCAGAGAGTTATCACAAAGTTGCTTAATGCATCTTCTGTGAAAGGTTCTCAAAAAGGTCTTTTCTTTACTTTGCCTCTCCTACTTATTTCCTAGCATGTGTAAATATCTCCATCATCATCTTCAGACCAGAGAGAACTTGTCTCAGAAAAGTCAATGCTAAAGATTCAAAGAAGACCCATACCTTTCTGAGTCTTTCTGTATGTAACACTCAAGAGCTGCATCTGAGGCTAAGAATACACATATCCTAATCTTGATTAACCCACTGCTTTTAGAAACACACACTAAAATAGTGACACAGATATATATATATATATATATATATATATATATATATATATATATATATTTTTTTTTTTTTTTTTTTTTTTTTTTTTTTCGAGACAGGGTTTCTCTTTATAGCCTTGACTGTCCTGGAACTCACTTTGTAGACCAGGCTGGCCTCGAACTCAGAAATGCACCTGCCTCTGCCTCCCGAGTGCTGGGATTAAAGGCGTGCGCCACCATGCCCAGCTGTGACACAGATATTTACTAACAAATTTTTATCTGAGAGTTTAAAAAAACTGGTGAGAGAGATAAAATATTCAAGTACATGGTTTTAAAAGAATTATGACACCTTCTCTCACAAGCATGAAGTAAACCTACCATGCTGAAAAGACTCCCAAGCCCTACTCACACACACATTTTGTTTCTTTGTTTTCCCTTGGAGAAAATTACTAGACTCTTTAAACTTATTTTATTTTTGATTAAATGATTAACTTAATTAATTTATTGTTATTATTTATCATTATTTCATGTGTGTCTGATATGCTTATATGCTTCTACCTTGGTGATGAGCATAATTTTGTACATGTCACAAGCCTAATTTTGCAGAGTTGATTCTCTCCTTCTACCTTTACATAGGTTCCATATATCCAACTCAGCTTGTAGCAATTGTTCTTATTCTCTGAGCTCTCTTGTGTGTCTATAATGTATTTTCTTTATATCCCTGGTACCCGGGTCATGCATAATGAATGCATTTATTCAGTGTGTAATTAATAAACAAAATTCTATGTGAAGCTTAATTTGGAAATTTAATGCCAGGGGTTTATAATAGTTCTCGAATACTTACATTTTAAAATAGTCTTCATTTACCAAACATTTATTTTAAAAAGTAACATGTTTGCTTCTCAATCCACATCTGCATGAAACACATGACTCTCCAAATTCATGAAAACAAATATACCCTAGTGACATTATTTATTTTGAAAATACAACTTTTATTTTGAAAGTCTTTTGAAAATACAATTTATTTTGAAAATTAAATTTGTTTCAAAAGAATTATTATCAGATGCAAAACAACTATCTCTATTTTTATTTTTTGATTGCTCAGATCAAAGCCAAAATTCTATTCAGAAAGTGTTCCTTTTTTTACATTGGAATAAGCCCAATGTGGAACTTCCCTATGAATGTCAGGAAAAGTTTCTCCTTTAAGCCAGAGGAGGGGCCCTTAGTATATGTTATCTTGTGTTTCAAGGACAAGACTCAACCTTCTCATTATCCAGCCAGCAAATAGTTCCTGCAGTTATATTAAGAAAGCAAAATGGGAAAAGGCCATTTTAACTTTGGGCAGGTTCTGGAATGTTGTAATAACACTGCACATTCTAGTCATTGGTCCTAGTTATTGGTCTAACCATTTGGTTGGATTGGGACAAAATGAGTCTGTTACACTGGGCTAGGACGGCATAAATTTGAATACCAGTTTACAAGAAGAACCAGTATATAACTAAAAGTAACCTTCATGGTCCCTAGAGGCCTCATCAGAGAGGATCATAGCAGAAGTCGTCATGATAATGTATTTTTATACATAATAACTAGTTTGAAAGGCTATGACTAGTGGGCCTATTGGGTGCTTTATTTATTTATGCTTTATCTTCAGGCACTTTTTACATTTAACAGGACACTAGTATAATTAACTACAATTACAGTTATGTCATTGGTATAAACTGGAACTCCCCAGGGAGACCAAAGGCCAAGACCAGCCTAAATCAGAGGTTCTCAACCTATAAGTCACAAGCATTGAAAAACACAAATTTCTGATAGTCTTAGGGCCTGAGACACCATTCAACAAAGTTAGAGCTATGCAGTAGCAATGAAAATAATTTTATGCTCGGGGTCACCACAACATGAGGAACTGTATTAAAGAGTTACAGCATTAGGAAGGTTGAGACCCACCAGCCCTGAATGTTTCAGTAGTGAGCAATGAGAAGAACGAAGCAATTCATGGTTTAAAGATATGGGAGCCTATGCTCCCCCAGTTGTCCATGATGAAGGACTCTGTCTTCACAGGCTGACTTGGGGCATGGATTGAAGCCTAGGTAAGTGCTGAAATTGAATTGATGGAAAGTTATGTTTAGATCACATTCCACATACACCCTGATATATATCATTTGATGTATAAAGCAGATGAACACATGAGTATTTGCTTGCCTGATGATTGCTATTTCTATTTATCCCTAGGTCATGATATTCTTGAATGGGCCAAGTTTTCATAAAGGATCCAATTTGGTTTTGCAACAGGTTGTTCATTTGACATGTCAATTTGCCTTCAGACACTCACCAGCTAGGAAAGTGAGACAATCTTAAGGAGAAAGGTGGGGTCAAGACCATTTATCTCCCAGCACAGCTTTCTACTGAAAACTTAGACTTTAAAAACCATCAACAGCTCAGGACTCAAAGAAGGTTCCAGAGGCCACTCTGAGGTAAATTCTGGTTAAGGCTGCATTTGTCTAACTTGGAAAGGCAATGTTAGTCATGTGCTTTGTGTCTTGTTTTAACTGGAACTTTTCCATACATTCCAACTATCCTGTTTATGAGGCACACTCCCTTTCTATAAAAGCCAAATATTCACCAGCTTTCCACCCTACATGTTTTGAACTTAACATACTGGATCGAGTGGGTTCCAGGGGTTTCTTCCTATTTTCCTTTTCAATTCCTGGCAGGTAGGAATTTCCTGTTCTCCCACTTTAAAAACAAACAGCAACAACAGTAAACCTAAAACACAGTGTTTCTCATGCCAGAAAAATGCCTTGGTTAAAACTGCAAAAGAAAAATGTCCTCTGGTAAGAGAAATGCTTTGTGTGCATCAAACCGTCCAAACCAAGAGTCATATTACAGGTGTGCACTTGATTAAAACCGCAAGGCAACACCTGCAGTGTAAGGAATTCAGCTTTCTTCTAGTTCTGTAAACCTGTTCTTCTCTGTGTGTGACTTGTACACTCATCGTTTGTAACAGGTTTCTTGTTCACCACACCAAACACCTCACTCAAGTTAGATGGACAGTGAACTTCTGCGTATTCTCCCATCTTGCCACTGGTACAATGAGATTACAGACATACATTATTAGCCTGGTTTTATGTGAATTAATAGGATCTGAACTCAGGTCATCATGCTTGTGCCCAACAAGCCGTGTCCCACTTCTCAGTCCAGGAATTTGGTTTTAAATAAAATAAACAAGAAAATGAATAAAAACTTATGGTGATGAAGTCCAGTTAGAAATGGTTTTCTTCACACTGCATTTCAAAAGTCTGGATCCTGTCACTTGAAAAGTCAAACCTATATTCACCTTCAGATACAATTATGGAAATCTAAAACAGTAAAAATTCATCTTGCAATTACCTCATTTGGGCTCTATATTGAGGCTCAATGATGGTATAAAAGTCCTGTGAGGGTGGCACTGCTGTCCTGTTTTTTTTTTTTTTTTGGATGGTGAGAGAAAGTCTAGAGAAACTAATTCTCAACCCAAAGTCATCCAGCTAGTGTGCCTGGGAACAGATATGGTAGGCCCTTGTGACTACAGAGCATTTTCCCAAGAAGACTGGCCCTTGCCCCATGCAGTTGAGAACAGAAAGACAATTCCCTCAAAGCTACTGGATTTTAGAGTTATTAATGTTATTCCTTAAGTGAAAACTCAGTAACCCTGGACACCCTAAGACAGCTTAAGTACAAGCACCTGGTCAGCAGTTTTCCTATCATCCACCTTAAAGTCAGCTAATTCTCCAACTGTAAAAGTGAGGATGTTACATTCTCCAGAAGGTGTTTAGTATTTTCAATGCCAAAGAACCCCCTACATGCTTCGGCCCTTTGCAAGATTCTTTTTTTTTTTTTTTTTTTTTTTTTCTATGCTCAGGATAACTATGAGTTTAGCTTGAATGTCCTGCCTGAGCCTCTTTCTGATACATGAATCAGGTCTGCCCGGTAGTGCTTAGTGGAGGGGAGGCAGGATCCTCTTTTCAACTGTTTCCTTGACCTCTTGCCAGGAGATGCTCTGAGTTGCTTACTAATTAGGTAGAAGCATAAAGTGCTGCTCAAAGTGGCCTTTCACTTGCTAACTCCCAGTTCTGCCTGGTAGCCAAATCTGGACTAGGGAAGAGGGCAGGTTGGTCCTTGGTCACCACTGCTCCCCTGACGTTGGCTCTGTTAATGAACTCAGCTGAAGTTCTGCTTGCTGGTGGATTAGGGGTACTGCTCCCCAAATCACAGGCATCACTTGTTCTCTGAGTTGTAAACATCAACAACAACAACCAAAGAACTTTTTTAAAGCAGAATTTGAATTAATGGGGCATGAGTGGTGAAGATCATACATCTAGCCTTTACCATTCTCTTAGTGTATGGGGCTGTTTTAAGATACAGTTTATAACAGGCAAGATTTATTTTAATGATCAACAAAATCCCATGCTTTAGCTATAACACATGTGCATAATGTTGAATGGATATTCATTGTTTCCTGCTTTAACATTACTGAATGGCATCACCAGCCTATACAGAAAATGGGAGGGGTCCACATGTAGACACAGCACTGCCTCCACGGGTCTTTCAGAATCTATACACTCGCTCAAAATTTTATATCAATAAAATGTACAGTTAATTTGTGAATTAGAATATCATTTGTTAAAAGAGCAACCAGTGCAGAATAGAAATATTTTTTTTCTCCAGGCAATACACAGAAAACATTAAATTGCATGATATGGCTTTTAAAAAGTGAACTAATGACACTTTATATGTGTTTTTGGCTTCAGCTACTTAGTGGCCAACTTAGGGTGTTTAAGCTTACAAAGTATTTGGTTAATTTGCATAGCTTCTTCAATTTAGATGAAAAAGTAAGTAATTTTAATGCCGTTCTTATCAATTGAGCTCAATTGGTGAATATATATATTCTAAGTTATAGTTCTAATGCTGTGAAGAGACACCATGATCAAGCAAATTTTTATAGCATTTAATTGGGAGCTTCCTTACAGTTTTAGAGAGTTAGTCTGTGGTCAGCCTGGTATTGGTATAAGCTTTTGAAACCTCAAAGCCCACCCCTAGTGATATACCTCCTTCAAGAATGCCACACCAACTCCAACAAGGCCACACCTCCTAATCCTTCTCAAACAGTATCACTAACTGGGAACCACCCATTCAAACTTATGCGACTTTAGAACCATTTTCATTCAAATTCAATCTATAAGAAGAATAGACAGGTAGTAATATCAGTCTAGGATTTTCTTAATAATTAATACTATTACTATTCCCAATATATTAGTGCAATGAGAACTCCATATTAATAGGTATCTTATATCTTATTCTATATATTAAATTGTTTCCTACCCTCAACACCAAGGCTAGTTCTAGATTTATGTATGTCTCACCTAAAGTTTATTTTATAAATATAAAATGTCATATAAAAGAAAATCCTGAGTTACAGTCAGATGAATGTAACTGAAGAATATCTTACACAATGAACATGTAGATAAATGTTCTTCTGTAATATCTCCATTGCCTTAAACTTTTTTTTCCAACTTTTATTAGATATTTTCTTCATTTACATTTCAAGTGTTATCCAGAAAGTTCCCTATACCCTCCCCCCCTCCTGTCCCTGCTCCCCTACCCACCCACTCCCACATCTTGGCCTGGCGTTCCCCTGTACTGGGACATATAAAGTCTGCATGACCAAGGGGCCTCTCTTCCCACTGATGGCCAACTAGGCCATCCTCTTCTATATATGCAGCTAGAGACATGAGCTCAGGGGGCCTTAAACTTTTAAAAATCAGTTTTTGTCTAATTTCAATGGACATAGTATGAAATATATATGCCCTTCACAATAGAGTGGGTATAATGCTAAATCATGAGCTGTTGTCCTTTGAAATCCTTTCTCTGTATTCCTCAAATGTCTCCAAATAGTTAAGTTACTTTCTTTTCATTATAATTCAGCTTTACCCACAGTTCATTATTCCCTGGGAATGTTTCCCAAAAGGTTTTGATATTCTTCTTGCTCTCCTTGGATTCTAACAGAATTCTGTCCTAACCCAACCTCTCAGCACTTATCATCAATCCTTCCTAATGGACAGTTCTGACATCCTAGACTATGCCAGGCCCCACTGACATATTATAGAAATATTTTCTAACTTGATAATACATTCATCTTATTACTGGAGTACCCCCATACCTCACTCTGCCACCATGGGCAGAACCATTAGGACTCCCTGAAAATGCTGACTGTGATAGAGTGGGAACGCTCTTAGGTTATAATGGCATTGCCCTGTGAACATGCAATGGTTCTTAGATGAGAGAGAGAGAGAGAGAGAGAGAGAGAGAGAGAGAGAGAGAGAAATGAGGTAAGGGGGAAATTTGAGACAAGCCAGAAGATAGGACAGTTAGTTTCCTCTGACTTCCACAAACATGCACATATATAAACATGTACATACATATGTAAAGTTATTAGATACATTTCCAGGTTCACTTCCTGATACAGTGTGATCATATTACTTCTCCCATGAACAAAAACTTTCAAAAGCCAAAATAAACAACCCATATCCTGTATAATTTCTCCTCTCCTGAGAAGTAGTAACATGTTATTACGGGTATTTAATTGAGTGACTTGCTGGTAGCAAAATGTATTGCATACTGTTTTGAAGAAGTCTGGCACATCCAAGTGCTAACAGGGTTAGTAGCTGCCTCACAGGTTCCTTTGTTGAAAACATAATCCTCTTATGACCTAGTCATTTTCCCGAGTCCCCACCTTTTAACACTGTCACATCCGGTATTAGACTTTCATATTTACACTTTGGAAGCACCCACATAATGAGACTATTAGACAACATTAAAAAAAAAAAAAAACTATTGCTAACTCTATAGCATCTTCTCTCACTTCTCCCCTGATGCCCAAAGTCAGCTCAGCATTCCTTCTGCTATATTGCCCCAGGGAGTCCTTCAGCTTCCAGTTTAGACACACTTATTTCATGTCTCACCAAAAGACCTTTCCTCTTCACTGCAGGCATAATTAATCCCTTTACTACTGATTCCTTCTATAATTTGTATTCTAATTCTTTCACTCTGCAGAGCTATTTGTCTGCCTGTTATTTGCTACTTGTATTTTCTATTCAAATATTTGCATATTATGTCTGGGTCTATAGCTTAGATATTACACAAGCAAATACATTTATCAAGAAACAAAGTCCTACAGGAAGGAGACACTATTAGTCTATTAGTCCAATTGGGAAAATGTCCTTTGTTACCTTCACTGGCCAAGAATTCTTGTTTTGTAACTCAGACAATCAGTTTTGTCACTAGGAGTCAAGAGTATTCCAGGCACACAAGGAAATCCCATCTACCACTTGGGAAGAGATAAGCTAGAGTAAGCCTCTAATACCTGAGCCTTCCTAGGGCCTCTTTGCTCCCTTCTTCAGACTTCAAAAGCAAGCTCTGAACACCTGTTCCCTTCCCCTGAAGCACCCACAAAATTAAGTGCAGAACAATTTTCCTTGAGCTCCTCAGAACTAATACTTTTCCTTGATTATACCAATCACTATAAGATGCTCTCCCTCACTGTCATCACCATAATTCTCTGTGAAACCTCTGTCCACCTTTCATCTTCTTTACACCACTGGTAAATCCCACTCAATTCTTGGTATATACTACAGAGGAGTTGCCTGTATCTCAGTCTCTTCCCAAGCCACCCTTCCCTGCAGAGCAGTAGCTTTCATAAGGACTGTGCTTCCACTGTTGACTTATGTGCAGTGATGAGTGCTCCTCCCCTAGCCCTCATTGCTGGACCTAAAAGATGGATAGATGTCTTCCTCATTGCCATTTGCAGAGTTCTCCCTAAGTGCATTGACCCTTCCTAACCCAAGATCCTTCAGTAGTGAGTTGTCAGGCATGTAGTGCTATTTACTGACCCCACTCCCCAAGTAAATTCTCATCTCATCTCTAGAAAGTTGTGACTGTTTGATTATGAGCAGAGTACCAGGCTCTCCAACATTCTTTCCATCTAATATATACAGCCCATCTCTGCAATGCCTGCATATTCAGGCTCCTTGTTCTTTTCTCCAATTATTTCTGGCACTGCCCTAATTTTGTCACTCATGGTAGCTCACAACTTCAGAGCTCATCATTAGTAGACAGTGCAAGCTCACCGGGATCTTGATGCACACATCTTTCTCTGAACACAGTCTCCTTCCTTTTAGCCTTGACTGTAAGTTTTTGGTAGTGACAATAAGCCAACACCTGTTCTTGAACCCTATTACTGAGAGTCTCTCACATTGCTTGCTAGACCCTCTGTTCCTTATCCTTCAGCAAATCTTCTACAAAGCTGACTTTCTCACTGCCTCCAAGTCTTGTTTAAATGTCACCTTTCTTAACAACCATGGGCCCTGATAGTGCTCTCAAAGTTGTAATTTCCAACTGCCTCCTTTCTTTGTTTTCACAATTGCACATATCTTTTATACAAGATAATTACTTAAAATTATTTACATGTTTATTACAAGGAGTGTGGTCCCTAGTGAATGTGTGCTGTTGATATGGTTACAATCATGCCAAAGACCAATGCCTCAGTTCTATGATGGAGGCAAAGCTTTCCCTGGCTGATGCTCAGATGGTGTGAATGTTGACAGGATGTGCAGAAAACCACCATAGCTTATTCCCCTTGAATGTTTATGGCTTGAAGTTTGTTTTCCTACAGAGACTTCACCTACCAAGATTAGCTAAGCTGGGCTCCTTGTTCAGCTCTATGTAATAATTCCACCACCCCTTAAACGGTATATAAATAACACGTGGAGCTTCCACTGTCATGGTTTTTCCACTAGATAGACCAGCTCACTTGATCTCAAATATTTTGTGTCTGTGTGTCTGTCTTTTCTTTCTTCGTTTCTTCACCACCCCATGTAGGTGAATCCTTGCAAAACACAGCAGCTTATTGTTTATTCTTTTCTCTCCTACCAAGATAATAACTCTCAAGGAAAAGGATAGTGTGTGTGTGTGTGTGTGTGTGTGTGTGTGTGTGTGTATGTGTGTGTGTGTGTCAGAGAGAGAGAGAGAGAGAGAGAGAGAGAGAGAGCGCACAGAACATTGTGTGTTTTTGTGTACATGTGGGTACATGTGTACAGGCAAGAGATTGATGCTAGGTGTCTTCTTCTGTCACTGTCCACCTTGATTTTGAGATAGTCTTTCAAAGCTTAGACCTTACCATTTCAGCAACTGGTTAACAAAACTTTCTCCAGGATCTGCCTATTTTTGTTCCCCCACCACTGAGTGCCACGGTGTGTGGCTTTTATACTGGGGAATGGAACTCAGGTTCTGGTGCTTGCACTCTACTCACTTACTCACTGAGCCATCTTTCCAGACCTCTGTTCATGTAATATATATATATATATATATATATATATATATATATATATATTACATGAACATGTACATGTGTACACACACACACACACACACACACACACATATACATATATATTCTGTTGTCTTGTCATATGAATGTAATCTCCAATGGGACAAATATTTTTGTTCATTCTGTTCTCTTCTATCTCCTCAGCATTTAGAGAAAGACCGGGCATGCTCTAAACAGTACATATTTGTGGAATGAGAGAATGAATGGGCATCCTTTTCATTGATCAAAATGCCCTGTGTGTATTCTTTCTTACCCTCCTCCACATCTGACTTGTGTTTATTTCTGTGTCATTCATGTTGCTTTCCCCCATCTGTGTCCCCCTTTCTCAATCCACTCAGGAACTCAGCAGGCCCATCTTGGAGGAGCTTAGCTTGGATACGTCTCATCTGTTATGTGTCTTCTCTACTACTTCCCAGACTACATATGTGAATATTTTCCTCTATGAGACATCCTGAATTTGGGCTCTTTGATATCCTAAGTCTACTCATTAGTTAATCCTCGTGTTTCTCATTTTACACACATATTTCACAGTTTAAACACAGTGCAAGCAGACCGTGCTCTTGGGGTACAGTATGCACAGTCTAGATGAATGGATGGCACTTTCTGATGATTCACTTCATGACAGTGGGGACATACTGTGTCCATGTGTATAGAGAAATAAGCATCATTAAAAATCTTCTGTTAGCCAGGGATCTACACTATTAACACTGTACTGAGGAGAGAAAAAGCTAAAAGCAAACCTCAATATATATAAAGATATTGAGGTTCTGTCTTCTATTACAACACATTTGCCCTGTACCCTGTCTAAAGCTGAGAGGGACTGAGAACCAACAGTTTCTTCTGCATCTCCATACCACTGCAGTGTGTACTCCCTCAAATCCTCAAGAACAGTTACTCTGTCTGCAGGCAATTTCTATGGTATCCAGACCTATGTCCCATGGACCTCCTAGTTAAATGATGTTTTTCTAATCAGCTCTAACTGAGTTTTATGAATCTGATAAAATGATAACTGTAAGGCTTTCTTCTATTAACAAATAACATTTAAATAATTGCCAGCAGAGGAAAGCATATACATGCATCTTAAATAGTTTAAAAAGCAGTCAGGATATGAATGATCATGGAATTTTATTAAAACAACTTTTACATGTAGCTCAGGGAATCCAAGTTTAACTACTTTTGACCTCACAAGAACTTTGCTAGTATTGGTAAAAACTGGTTGCTTAGGATAAAGAAATGGGCAAGGATTTAATCTAAAGAAGAACATCATTTGGGGTGTAGAAGTAGCAGATTCCATTTCTTCAGGATTTTGGAGTAGTAATGAATTTGATGGCATTTCTTTGCCTATGAGTATTCTAGTATTACCCACTACTATACAGAGATTTTAAGGCTATAGAACTTGCTGTGTGATGTTTATGGCATCAGAGCTAAACCTGACATAAAACAGAACCTTTACAACTATGTCACAAAAAGGACCAGGCAGGGTGCAGTGGCATCTGATAACAGGGACTTGTCACCTCAAATGGAGACAAAGAGAACAAAGCAAACTTCCTTGAGGAAGTTCTGGGGCCTTTTTATTGCATGATTGCACCTCTATTTTGTCTGGTTCCCTGCCTGCTAAATATCACACCCTATTTCCAGGACTGGACTAGGATTGGTGACAACCACCAAACAGCAGCAGCCTGTTCAAAGATATGAAATGATTCCCACTATCCAGAATCCCTATTCAATCTGATTGCTGAGTTCCCTAAAATTTACCCAGCTTCCTCTTTAATTTAGGTCTTTTCTGTTTTAAAACACCTACTGGCTTCTTTGAGGGTTCAAACTTACTGATTCTTCTAAAGACTTTAAGCTTGTATAGTACTACAACAAAATCATATTTGAGTGGACAGTATAAGAGCCACTTGCTCACTATGAAAGAAGCTATAGACTGTTTCCTTACCTACTTAGACACATGTGCATGTAGCCATAGCTGCTTTAATTTACCTTTTGAGTCTGAAACACGGCTATATTCCAAAGTAAATGTCAAACAAACTCAGAGATTATAGGATTCTGTATTCCCATACTCAGAGTGAGAATGCTTGCAGACATTTAGTCCTTGCCTTGTAGACAATCAGAGGTACCCTGACCTTGTTATGAAAGCAATAAGAGAAGAAATAGATAAAGACCTCTTATGACATGAGTTTACATATCATTTGTAAACTCCCTTAGTTTCAAGTATTTCTTGCCTGTCTCCCAGTTTGATGCTACATCATCTGTGAAAGTCACTGGATCACAAGGGCAGTATCTGGGAACCTAGATTTCTATGATCAACTTATTTGCTCCATTTTGGATCACTTACTGAACAGTATTGTCTAAGGTGAATATGCACTATTGAGGGTAAAGTTATTCTGTTCTTTCTAGAACAACCATGTTTAAGAGTGATAGTTTGCTAAAGAAAGGCCTCTAAAAATTGAAATACTTCTGTATTTCTTGTGATTTTTTTTTCAGGGAATTTATATCCCTGCTTACTAATAAACATCTTTAATAAAGATTCTCACACAGGTTGATAATTTAGTAAGTTCTCTGAGATTATGGCAGCTTTATACAATCTGGCATAATTTGTTGCTAAATGTTCCTTAACATATCAGAAATACCTAGTAACCACAAAGAAACAAGAACACTTGTGTTCTACACATAGGAACTGTGTTGAAAAATGGTTAAGCCCCAAGAATCATAATTTGTAGTGCAGAAGGAAAACAGTTTGTAGTCTCTAGACAATAGTTAAGATGTTTATCTGTGAGGAAAAGTATAATGTTCAGTGACAGTTCTGACCAGACATATCCACCCTGCTCAGAAGTTCATTAAGAAGTCGCACTTCTTCAAGGCCAAACTCATCTCTGGGAGGCAGAATTTTTCTCCAAAGCCTTGATGTCTGCTTCCTCTATTATATTCAGATATCAACCACTGTCCCATCAAGTCTGTCACAGATAATTCAGGCTCAGAGCAGTGAGCTCTGGTATTAGTGCTGTGCTGACATCCTGGCAGACCAAGACTGTCTTGGACTTGTTTGTTCCAATGAGGGGAACATAGCTAGGAAATGCTGGTACTCGTCCTCCAAATGTTCTACTCTGCCTTCAGAAAACATATGCAACACTCAGGAACCTTTTCCTCTTCTCTTTTCAGTCCCATCAGATGGCACTGAACCCTGTGTGGTCTTAATTCTTCACAAAACATCATCTATACATCTCATGAACTAATGGTGGTAAAGACATTTAATCCTTATATTTTTATCGCCAACTTAGAGAGCTCTGGTATTGTGACTATATATATTAGACCTTTCCTCTAGAGTGTCACTTGAGCGGGCTGGAACTGAACTGCTCATTGAAAGGGACCTTTTTGTTATTTGGTTGGTTAGTTTGGTTTTTGTTATGCTTTGTTATTGTTTTGGGTTGTTTGTTTGTTTGTTTGTTTTTGAGACTGGTTCTCACTGTGTAGCCTTGACTGGCCTGGAGCTTGCTATGTAGATCTAGCTGGCCTTGAACTCCCAGATTTTACATCTGCCTCTGGTTTTTGTGTGCTGGGATTAAAGATCAGAACCAATGTTCCTGTTAAGTGACCTTTTAAAACCAAACTCAGGATTCCTGGAACTGACTTCTATCATGAGTTGAGCTGCTTTGTTGTTTTCAGGATTAACCATCCAGATGAAGTTTTCTCCCAGAGTATGTCATGTGTAGAGGGTTATCTTTTGCAAATTAAAATCTACGTGTTTTAAATTCATTACACAAATTCAAACCAAATGTACAAAAAGACAGCAGAGGAATACCTTTTAAGGAGGTATGCCTTGTATTAAGAGAGATCGTCTCCATCTTTTCTCTGAGGACAATAAAGTTTGCTACAATGACTTCTTTGTTTGCAACTAGAACAGCCAGTTCTACAGCAATCCCTGCCCTTCCTACTACTTTCTTGTATTCTTTGTTCCCAAGAACTCAATGAATACCTTACATGACTAGGCAAAGCCAGCCTGGCTTCTTAGCTTTTCTCCAGTAGGCACTTAGGAAAGGCACCCCCAGTTTGGCACTTCACAAGGTACATTCTGTCAACTTTCTTCTTTTAAAGAAACTAGAGATTTTGTTTTAATGACTTTCCTTTTAAGATCTCTTAAATATTCAGAAGTCCCATTGTAGGATAGAGGTAATCACTCATTCCATGAGAAGCCTCTCTCCCCTACTCAATACCTGCTAGAGTTACTAAAGAGTACTACTGAGTATATAGACCTTGCTCAGATCAGGCAAAATGCTTCTACCTAGAAATGTACTTGTCATTCAATTCCAAGGCAAGGGCTTTGGACCTATGTATACAATATAAATCAGGAGGATTCATTTTGTATTAGTATATCTTGAACTATTAGTGTAAATCCAAAGTATCTAAAGCTAATCAAAACATGAAATAACCCTGTGTCCATCTTCTGTGCCTAGCAGGACACATGTGGGACTGTGTCTAATGTCCCATCCTTCTCTTCTGTCTTTATTACTATCCTTTCTCCCCACACTCCCAGGCTTATGGCCATCCAGAATGTTTGGTTAAACCTAGTCCTTCCCAGCTATTTCTGTTTCGTGAGATGTATTTGGTAACATTCTAGGCCAATCACACTCACAAATACTTACAACAGACTCTTTCTTTGTCAAATTTATTAATATTTTTCAGGCAAAACAAAATAAAGAAATACCTTGTAGAAAGGGATAGCACATTTCTAAACCACTTACCCTAATGATAGGTGGCTCATTAGGAAGGTCAAAATGAAAGGTTACTTCTTTAAAGCTTATATCCTGCTTTAACATGTGATATGTTAAAAAAAAAAAGCCATTCAAAATGAAACATCTTTTAAAGTTACCTTGAGAACATATGTGCAGTAGGAAGTCAGAAAATCTGCGTTTAGGACAATACTTAGGACCCACATAATGGAACAGGAGAACGGGATTTAAAAAGAATATACATGATAAGACCATTGTAATTTACTTTGTAATTTTCTGTCAATGATTTTGATTTTAATTAAGTTAATTAAGGGCCTTTAAAAATAACTGGAATCATTTGAATATATTTGTTTGGTATTATGGTTTCCTAGCAAGAACTGATCCCTGCTTTTCTGTTGAAAGGTGGGATTACTTTAACTAATGTATAAAATCCTACTGGATGCCATTTTTACTTTCACTACAGTTTTCTTTGGCTGGAAATTATGCTGATTTACTGACTGTGAAAGTCAAAATAAGGTGACATCAACCCTGATTAGTGAAATTAGGAGTAGTTCCTTTACTCCTTGAAAACAGTGTGGTGCTATCTACTACACATTTATTCTCTTATTAGGAAATAAAAGGTAAAACTAATTTAAGAATATTTGTACACTGGCTCTCACAGGCATGCTATTTGCAAGAGGGTAGAACCCATTTCATGTCTTGGAGTTTACTGAAAGTAGAGAAATATAAAAGACTTCTGTACTTTACTCTGGTACTATTCATGTCTGCCCCACTCTCCAATAATATTTAAACTATTAGACAAGTCTGCTGTAACTTTTGAAGGCCAAGGCCACAATACAAATAACACCAGGCATAACAAAGCCAAGTATTTAATACTTGCAAACTAGAATAAGAAATCATTAAATCAAAGGAATTTACTGTGGTTTAGATATAAAACATTCCTTTAAGACTCACATGCTACCGGCTTGGTACTTAATGCAACAGTTCAGAGGTAAGAGTCTGAGTAGTGATCAGATCATGAGCATGCTAATCTTATCAATGGATTAATCCATTGAAGAATTCTTAACTGAACAGACCATTTGGAGACAGAGCTTATTTAAAGAGGAAGTAGGTCACTTGTCCTTAAAGGCAGATCTTGTTTTTGTCTATGTTAAAGAGCATGCTCCCCCACCCCAGTCTCTTCTTTCTCCCCATCTCACTCTGCATTATGGTTACTATGAAGTGAGCATTCTCTGCCAAAGATTCCCATTGCCCTAGTAGCCTGCCCAGGGTGTCTAAAGAGATAAAGGTGGGAACATCTGAAGCCTGAAGGCAAATCACACTTCCCTCCTTAGAGTTTATTTCTCAGGTGTTTTGTTAATTAAATTTTAGCAAATGAATTTTGACTTTTGGTGGGGAACTTGGCAGTGTATGAAGCTCTCAAACCTCTAGCCCAGGGTCAGTCTTTTCCCTCCCAGCTCTAGAATCATTCTGCCATGCAAAGAGGCAGTCGTTTACCTGCATAAAAACTGCAGCCTGTGTGTCTAAGCTCTGTATTGTTCCTCTGGCATCCAGCCATATTTGGCTGTTTATCTTGGATTTGACACAGTAAGAAGGCCCAGAAAGCATCTAGGTCAAGAATTTTAGAAACAATCTAGAAGTGACTGACAGACAAGGGCACCCTCCATGGATCATTCATGCCAGATCGGGGAAATAACCAGAAGAGGATACAAGGAGGTCTCACAAGGTCAAGGAGGAACTCCACTCCCCTGTAGATGGCAGTCTATGATGATGATTCAGAGTGCTGAGTCAAACTCAGCTCTAAATTCTGTTTCCATTACTTATTAGCTAAGTAAGAGAACTTTCAGAAGTTATTTGGTAACTTCCCACAGCACAGAGAACTGGAACAATAAGGAAATAGTAGATTTTCACATCACATGCTTAGGAGGCCTCCTGGCCTGTAGAAATCCTTCACAAAGCTTAGCCATTCTTACTCTTTTAACTCCAAGGCTCAGTGTAGTGCTTTTCATGACCTTAGAGGCTTAAGAAAAGCCATACAATGGTAATGTATATGAGAATACTTTGTCTATTTATTGCTTTTTTTGTGTGCTGTAAATGAAGTAGTTTTTAAAGCCACCACCAAGGGGGGATGGGTAGAGCTACTTCTCATACTTATCTTACCAACCACGCTAAGAAGCGTGTGAGGACTAATTAAGAACAAACTTATGGAGTTAAGATTCAATAATTCAGAGTCTTAGCTTTTGATGCTGGTAAAGATCTGCTGCAAAGGTCCAGAGACTGCTCACTGGGGTAGACTTGGAAAATCAAAACAAGCAACTCCACTTTTAGAAAAAAACTTATTCTGTAGGCTCACATAAGGGTCGGAGTTGAGTGGGGATCAGGTACTAATTGTGTAAGGAACTAACTTACTTTACAACTGTTCACTGTTCTTACATTATTCAAGGTAATTGATTCCAAATGATTTATTGGACCTATTGTGCCAGGCTCTGAAGACAGAATCAGCAGTCACAGTGTATCCTGTCAAAAGGATGAGTGGGGGTGGAGGCGGATGCCATTCTGGAAGGGATCTGTATGCCACCTAACTAAGGAGCCTCAAGGCAATGAGGATCCAAGGCAGGAGCCCTTTTGGTGACAGCCCATTCAGTCTTTCTCTACCAATTGAGCTTACAAGATCCATAGAGACAAAAATCTCCATTTTGAGAAACATAAGAATCCCCATTGTCATTTAAATACTTTATTCAGTATCAATCTCCATTTTACTTTTATCTTACCTGGTATCAATCTCTTATCTATTGCTTTGTTACCTTATCATTCAAAACATTTTTCCCTACATAGAACTATGTGAGGATTTTATTATCTTTAATAGCAAAAGAAAATTTTATTATAATTTGATTATATTATATCAATTTAAAAATTCTAACATCATCTCCTGTCACATTTTTCCTGAGAAACTAAACTGAAGAATGTCTTAAGTTAAGAAGAGAAAACAAAAACAAACACAAAAAAGAAAATACCAAAGACACCAAAGAAAAGGTGATGTATGCATGTGACCCTGGACTGTGGGTTTGAGAGCTTCATACATTGTTCCCAACCAGAAAATCATTAACAGCCAATGGAACACCCGTGTTAATAACTAAGCATGAATGAGCCAAAAATGATATAAACATATGAAATGATGTAGAACTTCAGCCGCTCTAGCACACTAGCAGTTAGAAGTATAACTAGGCCAAAATTGGTTAATAATCTGACCACATCATAGATTTGTTCCTGTAACAAGTACTTTCTGCTTGCTTTGTTTGTTTGTTTGTTTGTTTTATGCTTTTTCCCAGTGTAACAGCCCTGACTGTCCTAGACACAATTTGTAGACAAGACTGGAACTCACAGAGTTCTGCCTGCCTCTTCTTCCCCAATGCTAGGGTGTGCACTACAACACCTGGCATTTCTATATGTACTTTTGATTGAACTTAGAGACTCATTCTTTTTCTTCTTTCTGACACATTGGAAAGCCAAGGGACTTCAGGGAAGCAGATTTTACCACAGGGTGTTCCCCACTAAGCCACCTGTTTTTTTCCCCCTACATGAGAAACCTTTCCACAGTGAAGTATACTTGAGACAAGCTGGGAATAACTGGGAGCTTCCCCAGGAGGCATGTTTTGAAGCTACCCATGATTCTCTCTCTCTCTCTCTCTCTCTCTCTCTCTCTCTCTCTCTCTCTCTAATTTTATGGGGGTTTTTTTGCCTTTTTTAATTAGATATTTTCTTTATTTACATTTCAAATGCTATCCCGAAAGTTCCCTATACCCTCCTCCCCGCCCTGTTCTCCTACCCACCCACTCCCACTTCTTGGCTCTGGCTTTCCCCTGTACTCGGGCATATAAAGTTTGCAAGACCAAGGGTCCTCTCTTCCCAATGATGGCTGACTAGGCCATCTTCTGCTACAGAGATACTAGCTCTGGGGGGTACTGGTTAGTTCATATTGTTGTTCTACCTATAGGCTACCCATGATTCTAAAATCAAAATCCTATCTTTATGATTACTTTGCACAGTCAACAGGGTCCTATATTACTCATGGTGCCCCAAAATCCCAGTGTGGCAGAGACATGGTTATATAATACCCAGAAAGTTCTTTAAGGAATTGTGAAGCCATATAAAGGAATTCAAATCCTGGCTCTCCCTTTTACTGACTATGTTTTTTTTTTAATATTTATTTTATTTATTATATGTAAGTACACTGTAGCTGTCTTCAGACACTCCAGAAGAGGGCGCCAGATCTCGTTACGGATGGTTGTGAGCCACCATGTGGATGCTAGGATTTGAACTTATCACCTTCGGAAGAGCAGTCGGGTGCTCTTACCCGCTGAGCCATCTCACCAGCCCCTACTGACTATGTTTTGTGCACATTGTTCATCTCCTGTGCATCAATTCCCTCTTTTCAAAAGCAGAGGTTATAAGTCCACTTTTCTCACACTGTTGTTGTGAAGATTTAATAATACATTGAATCATTTATAAAAAGGAATGGCAGAGAAATGAGCTCAAATGACAAACATATCTTTAAGGATACAATTTTTAAAGATTTTAATTGAGTAACTTAATGTTCAGCTTCATATAGTCAAATAAATTATTATAAAATGTAAAGGTTTTTTCCTATGGTTTATTTTATGATACAGCTAGTATGTAATTCAGAGAATGTATTTCTTATAAAATTGGAGAGACTTCACAAGACCTCATAGTCTTCTGCTTACCACACTTGTCAACCATCAACTTGCACTGCAACAGAAGCTAGAGTTTTGAGAACAAGGAAGACTGAACAAGGAAGACTGAATATAGGAACATTGGGGAAAAGTTGTTTGGTTATTCAATAGATGCATAAAAGATGCATAAAAGTCTTGCAAGGTAAGATTCAAGTATGTGATAAGAGTTTTATACTAGTTATTATAGAGTTATCATAACAGGAACAAGCTAAATTCTACAATGACTGGAGATACCAGACAACAGGCTCCATCAGGGAAGATGGGTGGGCATCTCTTCTTGGCAAACACAAACAAAGACTCACCAATGGCGAATAGTTTGCTGAATTGCAAAAAAACTACAGAGGGACAGAGCTTATTTGTTAAAGTTTGAAAATCTTAGATTAAAACAGAACCTTATATTCGGTGGTCTATAAAAGGACCCAAGGGATCCTGACTGTGAGCAAGGTGAGGAATTTAAAAACAGGTTATTTATCCCTATCTATACCAGATTCAGTCATTAGAAGTTCAAAAGTCTGTAAATGTAAAGAACAAAGACAAGATTATCTCACATGCTGTGTTTTCTGCAAGAAACTTTTATTTAAAATCGTAGTATGTAAAAATTGGAAAGATAATTTAGTGTTTATATAATGATATTTCTAAATTCTCATAAACATCCAAGTGGAGTAGAAACTACCATACTTATCTTGATTGCCTATCCTAATCTTATTTGAAACTTTCCCTTTCTTTTATGAACTGTATCTGTTGTCCCTTCTTGGCTTTTTTTTTTTTTTTTTTTTGGTTTTTTGAGACAGGGTTTCTCTGTATACCTCTGGCTGACCTGGAACACACTTTGTAGACCAGGCTTGCCTCGAACTCAGAAATCCGCCTGCCTCTGCCTCCCAAGTGCTGGGATCAAAGGCGTGCGCCACCACACCTGGCTCCTTGGTTTATTTTAATGCCAACTAATTTGTAGTTCTGTATAATAAAGACATAATTTTCTTGACAGGCATATATATTCACAAGTAAATAATATATCTTTCAAACTTAAGCATACATTTAAAAGTGATCAGCTGGCAAATGTATTCTAAGAAATTCTGCTCTCTGGTCAGTTGTCCTCACTTTTAAGTCTGATCTTCCAAGAATCTGACTCAGCTCTTACTGAACTAACAGAGTGTGAAAGGGGCAAGTTTGAGAGAGAAAATTAGGCATTTGATTTGAATATATAGGGATCAATTTTGTCTTTAGACACACAATAGGGAATAGACAATTTGCATTCTCCTCTGGAGATCCAATAAGAGGTCAAGATTGGAGATAGACATCTGCATGGTGTCATCATAAAAACACAACTTAAAACACCAAGACTAGATCAACTCACTTCGGTCTCTGTATTGATAAGGAAGAGAAACGAGGACAGAACTCCAGAGCTACTGCTGTTATTGGAGTTCATTAAACAAACAAGAATCAAAACCAGTGATGAAGAAAGCAGTTAATCCAAGAGATCATAGATCTTAAAAGCTATCTGTTGGATGGCCAGTACCAACTTCCTAATTGATGAAAGGTCTAGTAGGTGATAACTAAGGATTAGATAACAGATTTGACAATCAGCCACCAGATCTGAGTTGAGCAGAACCTCCACATGGTGAATAAAGCTTTCCACAAGTGCTCAGTATGGTGAGATGAAATAAGCTTGAAACTCTTTCAAAGCACTTACAGTAAAAGGACATTTTTGAAATCATATCAGCTATTTGTTTTCACATGTAAGGCAAGCATGGATGACTTTTAAACAGACCCCAAAGTGTCTTTGTTGCTAAAGACAGAATTACTACATACACATTGTATGAAAGTGGCATAGAAGACTAGCTAAACAATTTTGGAGGCTAGTGAGATGGCTCAGATCTCCAGAAGCCCGCATACAAATGTCCAGTTGGCATGTTAACTGCTTATAATTCTAGACTTGGGAGATGGGAACAGAATCCGCAGAAACAAGCTGGCTAAAAAGACTAGCCACATCAGTGAATTCTGGTTTTGACTGAGAGACTCTGCTTCAATGAATAAGGTAAAAGAGCAATGTAGGATGGTTTCGACATCAACCTCAGGCCTCCAAATGCATATTCATCCACATGTATTCATACCCACACATATATGCACCCCCACACATGCAAAATCATTGCTGTGCATTCATGCATACATGAGTGGACACACACACACACACACACACACACACAAACACCCCCCCACACACACACACACACTAAAACTGGGGATATTCAGAGAATACTTGATATGATGAAATCTATTTCAGGGAAAGTCATACTGTTGTCACAAAGCAAAGCTCATTCTGTAGGTTGATTGTAATGGAAAAAGTACGATAGCTAAATAAAAAGAAAATGAAATCTCATTGCAATAATAGCTACCATTTGTTAAAGAAATTGTGAGTTTTGAGATGTATCATTTTTCTATTGCTATGTAATTGGGTGACAAATTAGTTTTAATCTTATAAAATTAGCAAATGTAGAAATAAAATGTTGCTACAATAACTCTTCAATATTAACTATTTTTTATTTAATGGAAAAACATTAGTCACCAGCTTTTTAATGTTGTCATTGATGATTTCAATTGTCTTCAGTCCCCATTAGTTTTTGCAAAGGAAAATTAAAAGAAACTAGAGTAATGTCCACATCAGAAATCTTTACATCTCATTCATAATATACTCTACCCACAGTATTCAGACACCCTCAACTCCCTCTGCTCACACTACTATAAGTCTAATGTGTATTTGTATAAATTGTTCTTTTAAAATAAACCCAAAGTGATGTATAGCTATAGTCTTCTTACTATGGCTTTATTGCCCTCAGCATCTTCTTGGTGTAAACTACTGGGCATGGGAACAAGATTTCCTTTGTAATCTATACCTAAATTTCTATTCTGCTTTAAGCATTTAATTTGCACAGTAAGACCTGTAATTTAAGACTTGTAGCTATATCACAAAGTACAGCTGTTTATAGTGATCTCTAATTTGCTGAGTAGTACTAGCTATAATTTAATTTTTTTTCATGTTTTAAACTACCATGCAAGTCATTATACATCAGAAGCCTTTGTATATTGACAGAGACTGGGAAAAGGATGCCTTGTTTTGATTTCAGATAAGCATTCACTTTTCAGGTCAGCAGGTGCAAAGCAGCCCATTCATAATACTTGCTTCAAATCAATAATAGTCACTGGTTGGAAATATCTTGCTGGAACACAGGAACTTGACTTATCTCTACAAGTATAATGAACTTTTAAAAATCTCTGTTATTAGCAAAGATTAAAGGTGAGTGAGACTTTCTTTGGAACAAAATATATTCTGTTGACATAAGTTTTGGTCAGTTTACTGGTGTGAATGTTTACTAAATCTAGGAGAACACTTTACTTACTGACATAGGATGGAATTATGCTCAGTGGAAAATATGCTGTGGCAAACACATGTTCCATTCAAAAGATACTTGATAATGAGTGTGACTCTTTCCTTTGTATTAAGTTTCATTTATTTTGAAATCTCAAAGTCTCAAAATAACTACAAAATGAAAGTTGACTCTAGTTTGTCCTGTTTGATATAACTAGGAAAATCTCACCCAAAACTAATGCTAGACAACTATATATGCAATAATTAGAAGAAGTTGCCTGGATTTCTCCATTATAAACTTTTACATATAAGTGTTTACTTTAGTTAACTTCAGGAAGAAAGCCAGCACACCAATTCAAAGTAAAGGACTAGATTTAGTTTTACAACAGAAGTGAGGCTATTAATTAAAACTCCTTCAAGGTTGAGAGACTACAGTAAGTCTCCAATAAAGTTTAAGGGATTAGTAACCCAAAGAGAAAAGTCAATAAATAAAAAAATAAGGCAATGGTAACTCCTTTTGTAAAAATAAACATTTGGCCTCTATGGTAAATTTAATCCTTAGATTGTTATTATTACTTATTCTGTTTCATGAGTCACCAAGAATACAATGCTACCATGTTAAAGTGCCAAGCCCCCTCTCATGCACTGTCTGACTAGAAATGACTCGGGACAGGTAGGCATCTGTATCTGTTTTACAGATGAAGACATTAAACGCTTATAGAGAGGTGACCTCTTGGTAACAGAGACCAAACTTAGGGGACAGATCATTTAGCCACAATAATTTAACAATCCCACCGCACCACAGGCCAGTGGCTTAAACCATGAATGGATGTTTCTCAAGGGCATTAATTCATTCAAGCTGAATGTTATGGCAGAAGAAACTTGTTCTTTCATAGACCAATAAATGGAAGGCTCTTTCCTATTATAAACCATCTTAGCCACAGGCTCTTAGTGGATGATGCCCCACCCCCAACATGAAAAGTTGGGGAATAGAGACTATATAGTGATATCCTCAGGAAATACTGGAACCACCAAATTGCATTCTGTAAATACAACAGTCTCTTTCCCAAACTTCAACTCAAATAAACTTTTCTCAGCACTGTGGACTATTGCTGTCACTTAGGGGTGAAAATGCCTGATACCTGGCTTCTATATGGAGAACTTAGTTACACACCTGCCCTCCTGAAGTCTCAGGACTGACCAGGACTGACATCTACCACTTACCTGACAGGGATGTCTAGGCCATAAGCTCTCAATACCAGCCCAAGACTTTGGGAGAAGGGAAGAAAACAAAGTAAAATAACTTACCACTTTGGCCCAGTCCGAGAACAAGTGAAAATATCCAGGCTGCTCCAAGAACCAAGGCTGGACCTCGCTGGCAGTTGTGCAGGGAGAGTAGTGCAGCAGTCAGAAAAGCCAGGGCCGAGCCGCACATAATGCAAAGCAGCCCGCCCGGTGCCTATTGCCTAGTTGCTTTCCTGATGCGCTCTCCCGACTTGAGAGCGCACCTTGAAGCTTGTGGGCTGCGAGTCCTAGGACCTTTTCGACAGGACGGGTTGACCGACCCAGTTGCTCTGAGTAGGCGAAACAGGTATTTGGGCCAGGGCAGCTCTCTGCATCTCAGGGCCCTTGAGGCCCTCCCAGCTCCGCACAGCGGGGCTTGCAGTCTCAACAAAAAGCACCTCCTAGGACAGCCGATGGCCCGCGGAGGCGAAGCAAGTATGGGCTCCACAGTTCGCTCCCAGACAAAGAAAAGAGCTTTTGTTTCTCCCCAGCCGATGGGGCTCTGCTGCATAAATCAGCTTAGTGAAGAGCCAAACACAATCAAACCCAAACAAAGCCTGAGGCTGGGGGGAAAACCACCCTAATGTAATTCACAGGGTGATGCTGCATTAGTGGGAGGGGACGGCTAGAAGGCCAAGTGGGTGGGGGAGTTGCGGGCGCATCAGTCGGTGCTAGCTTCTTCCACAGGTGGGCAGGGAGGCCAACTCCACTTAGTCGCAGCTAGCCGAGGTTCAGGCGGCAGCGTTCCGATTGGCGGGAGAGGAGACACGGGTGCCCGCAGCTTGGGGAAGCGGCTCCGAGAGCTCCTTAGAAGCTCCTGTCCGCACCCGCGGGCAACCAACAAGGCATCCCAGTTGCCTACTGGGCTAGAAGGGGATGTTCCGTGCACCTCGCTGGGAGGGAGCTGCGTACCCTTGTCCTTTCTCGGACTCAGTCGGCTCAGGCGTCTGGCCACCCAGAACCCTGGCAGCTGATGCGTTCTGGGCTGTACCCGGAGAGGATGAGAGGGAAGAGAGGCAGGCGATGGGCAGGGATGGGGTGATCTAGTTCTGTGGTCCCCCGTAGGGGCTCCCAGCTTTCGGGTGGCTGGGCGTGCTGCGATCTGAGAGTTGCTAGGAAACCTCCCCACGCTACAGTGCTCCTTGCTTGGGTCGCCAGCAAGCGCAGAGGCGGCCCAGGACAGCAGCAGCAGCAGAAGCAGCGGCAGCAGCAGAAGCAGCAAACAGCTCCAGTTCGGAGTAGCGTGGGCGGGACATTGGTGAGGCATGAAGTCACCGCGGCCCACACTCGCTCTTTGTTTTGCTCACTCCAGCTCCCCCCCCAACCCCTCGAATCTGATAGTTGCCATTCCCGTCGTTCTCAAGAATTCCTGGTGCGTAGTGGCGCAACAGGAATTGCAGGCTGAGTTCTCTTTTCTCTCACCCCCTCACCCCCCAATTCTGAGTTCCAACGCTCGCATAACGGTATAGGTGGAAAACTTCTCGCAACTCGAGTGGCAGCGCATTAACCCCAACATTTCATCCTCCTGCTGCGTGCTCCTTTGTTCAGGAATCCTTACTAGCCCGAAGCTGCTGAATACAAAGTAGATTTCGGGGGCCTCTCCCCTCCCCCAACACTGCTCTCAGAGTATTCACTGCCCACTTTCCTTGCAGTCTTAAGACCTTGCCCTGTGTCTGATCCCAAATCTCTCTGAGGTCTCCCAGCCCTTGAAGATTTAGACAAGATGTATTCTACTGTCAGATATATTTCGTTGTTCCTTTTGTAGACCCTCAGCCCTGAAAGGGACAGCCTAGCTTTTTCCCAGGGTCTGTTTGTGGTTCTTTGGCCTTTTGTTGGTTACAATGGATCTTTTGACCTTAAAAGCCACCTTCTCAGTAAAAGGAAACAAGAAGTTGCAGATGGCAGCAGAAGAGTGAATGAATGCAAGCTGCAATTCAGTTTTGCAGTTTTGCGTCAGGCTGAAGCTTTGCTAAACTGGACAGCCAAGAAAGTAGTAGCACTGCCTCTCCAGGTCTTGTCAAAGCCCTCGACACCTTAAGGAGAAGGAAGAAACAGTTCTCTAGGTTTGGGAAAGAGCTCCTTTTCTAATTTGATACTGGAGACCTTGGCTCCTAGTTTCCCCTGGAGCCCAAATAATTTTCATGTCTTGAAGTTCGACTTTTTTTTTTACTAGTGGCTTACACAGCACTGCTTTTTTCAGGCATCAGACCAGTCAGTCCAGCCAGGTCAAGGTGAACTATAGGGGATTTTTCCTCCTTAATTGTTTCCGGCTTCTTATTTGGAGTAAAGAAAACAAGTAAGAGGTTCCACCAACCCCCCTCTTTAAAAAAATCTTTCTGTTTTCTAATTGTTGACAGTGAATGGAAAGTACCTGGTTAATAAACTACAACATCGAAAACTCCCCTTTCTTCAGGTGTGGACATTGGGCTAACAGTAAAGCCAGGAACCTAGTTAGAAAAGTGCCCTAGATCTGTTAAGGAGGATCATTTGTGAAGTTAAGGGGGCAATCCATATTTCAACGACTGATGTCAGTCAACACAACTCTAAGCCACTGTACTTCGTTTTCAAATTTTCATTCGTTTTTTCAAATTTCTTCCTGGATATCTTCATTGAAATGTCCATGAAGGGCCTGAAAAGTAGCTGAGATAGGGTGGAACACAAACATAGCATAGTGCAGATATGGTTAGAGACGGTTCAGCTGGGAAGTGTGTTTATTTTCTTGAAATTATGTGACAAACCTAGGCAGTGCAGCAACCCTTGAGACAGTGCAAAGCTCTGACAAAGATAACAAGTTAATCTCAATAGTATCCAGTCTGCCTTGTGAAATTACTGATATATTAACGTTTCAGTCACATGCTTTTACATCTGGATCAGAAATGACAGTTACAATACTAAATGAGACAGAAACTTATACAATAAGAATGGATGAAATTTTGTGAAACTGCTGAAGTATATAATTTTATATTAGTAGGTGTTTATATACTTTACATATGAACTCAAACCTACTGTGTGAAAAGATAAAACAATGAAATAAATCTGTTTGGGAAAGGTTGAAAGCCATTCAAAAGACAGCCATTTTGGGCCATGAAATACATTAAAATAAATGCCAGAGTTTGGGGCAGACTGCAGTTGGTAAATGTCACACAAGCATGAGATCTTGAGTTTGGATCCACACAACCTACATAAAAAGCTTGGCATGGGAGCCCCTTCCCCTAGCTCCAGAGGACCAGACAGATTTCCAAAGCTCTTTGACCAGACAGTTTAGCTGAATCCATTAGTTCCAGGTTCAATGAGAGAGCTTGTCTTAAAAAACAAAAGATGGAGAGAAATCAAGAAAAGTATCCAATAAGAGAAATCAAGAAAAGTGTTCAGAGTCAACCTCTACCCACTCTCCATGGGCATGCACTCACATATACATATATATGCCATGATATATGTTTATTGGCACACTGACAAGTTGCCTCAGTTTTGTTTCCTGCTGCTGTCATATAAATATTTTTACAAAATCAACCTAAGAAAAGGTTTGCTAGACTCTCAATTGAAGGTGACAGTCCATTATTTCAGGGAAAAATCAAGTTGACAGAAACTTCAAAGAGCAAATCATTCAGGGCAAGCAATACTCAGGGTCCCCTCTCCTTTCATTCTCTCCAGGCCAGAACATGAAAAGGTGCTGCCTACATCCAGGGAGAGTCTTTCTACATCAATGAACCCAATTAAGAAAATCCCTCTCAGGCAAAGCCAATGAAGATAATTCCTCATTCTGACTCCTTTCTCAGGTGAATCTAGATAGTGTCAAGCTGACAGAATGAACAACTACCACACAAGTACATACACGACACAGGCACCACTATGCATGCATACAAAATTCCCCAATGCCAATTTTTAAAGGTTATTGAACCACAGCATTATTTGCCACTGATTTTCTGTTGGAAAGAGAATATAACTCTGGTTATCAAAATAAAAATAAAATAATGTGCTAGACAATAGACTGTGAGCCTACAGATATGAGGAAGACATCTGAACATTTTTGGCTATGAAAATATAATTACTCCTGAAATTTTGCAGTTCATCCTTGAGTTTTCTCATAATAAATGTAATAAATAACTTGGGGACAAAAGGTGTACTTGTATTGAATAAATGTCACTGGCTACACAACTTATACTTTCTCTTGTAAAAAAAAATGGGCATGATACTATAAAGAAATACAGTATTATCTCCATTGTTACCTGAAGTTTGACAAAGAAAAATGTTCAAGACAATGACTAATTCTTGTTTTCTATCATGTTTCTCAGTCTTGCTTTGAAATTTCTGATAGCTAATTTTTCATCATTTTTGGTAATGAGAGCAAATTAAATTCATAGATAGTCTAAAATAGATTCTAGCTATTCATTCCAGCCTTTGAATCATTAGACTCTTTGAGTTGTTAATAAGTCATAAAATTAGATGACTTAAGCTTCTTACCCTACTCCTTTAACCTTAATTTCTTGGCAATGCAGTTTATGGTGAGGATGAATAAGCTGTGTGGGTAGTAGGAATAACAGACACATCACATCTGAAAGACTTTTATTGAATATGTAAATGTGAAACTGATTTTTTTCCCAAATGACTTACTTCATACTTGCATCCACAGCTATATTAACACTTCAATATTATATCTTTTGATGTTGAGGCTAGAGCTACTGGGTAGCTTTTTAGGGTATCATCACAAGTCTATAAACTTCTCTCAGCTACAGTTCATAAGAGATGAAAATAATCTAAAAATTGGACTACGTCATGATAATGATCATGTCTAGATGCTTCTTCTGAGGAAGCACATGAAGCATTGGAAAGTATTCCTCTTTAGACTACTTTATTATTGGGTGAACTTAAGAGTATTTACCACATAATCATCATAAATTATTAACAAACTTTTATTCTTTCTCTGTTCCAGGAGATTTTGAATTAGTAGGTTTTATATACAGCCCCACAACCATCTCAGTAAGCTCTTAGAATGGTTTTTCTATTCTCATGACTATTGAAGCCCATACATAATGGCTAAATAAAGACTTCTCAAAATTGTCATCAATAGAAACAAAGTCTATTAGGTGCAATTTTAAGACACACACACAGACACACACATACACACACACACACAGAGAGAGAGAGAGAGAGAGAGAGAGAGAAGAAGAAGAAGAAGAAGAAGAAGAAGAAGAAGAAGAAGAAGAAGAAGAAGAAGAAGAAGAAGGGAACTAGTATCATATAAAGGTAGATGACAGATGATTAAGGTTATGAGCTGTTATTATTTTCTGAAACAAGATTCCATGATTAAGCTTAGAAAACATTCAGTTAAATGTTAAGCTCTTCCCTATAGAAATTTCTAGAAACTAGAGTAGGCTACCGTTTATTTGATTTTGAAAACTCTTTATTTTGGGACCATCATACATTATACTGCTCAGTTGTTCTCCTGTACAAATGTAGAAATGAAGACCCAAGCAGGAAGAATTCTTGGGCATGCAAGAATCAGAGCTCTGATTTTCTTGGACCACCACACATTAGTGATGACTTTTGATTTCAAGTAATAGAATAGTATTGTAAATGTTATAAATTTTTATTAATTTTTTAATGGGAAAAAGTTGATAACTCACAGAATTAGCATAAGGCTGGGAGAACAGGATTGAATAAGGCCACAGAACAGAGGAGACATTGGCTGATTGTCTTAATTAGGGTTTCTACTGCTGTGAAGAGATATCGTGACCATGGCGACTCTAAAAACATTTAAGTGGGGTTGGCTTACAGTTCAGAGGTTTAGTCCATTGTCATAATGGCAGGAAACAAGATGGCATACAGGCAGACATGGTGCTGGAGAGGTAGCAGAGAGTTCTATGTCTGGATCTGAAGGCAGTATGAAAAGAGAGTGAGCCACTGGGCCTGGCTTGAGTATTTAGAAAGCCCATCTACCAGTGACATACTTCCTTCAACAAGACCATACCTCATAATAGTGCCACTTCCTATGAGCCTGTGGGGGACATTTTTATTCAAAGGACTACATCTAGAAGTATCTAACACACAAGAGTTTGATTCACCCCATCATTTGTAAATCAATTGCTGAAGATTTAGAATCAAATTTCTAACTTTAAGAATTTCTGTTATATGTCATTGTACTGGAACACTGGGAGTGGAGAAGGAAAGGGAGAGTTATTTCTGTTGGATTCCTCTGTGGAAAATATGTTACTTTGGAATATTTTATCTGTGCACAGTCTTATTCCAGCTTCCTCTTATCCTTTTATTTTTCTCCATTTTTCAGCATACAGCAAAGTGATGCTTACTTAGCCTTCAATTCATTTTTATGGGAATTCTCAAAGTGCAAAGATGTTTGAATCCATGTCTCAGTTTTGATAAATTCTGTATTGGCTCAAGCCTATAGCAGGTGCTACCAGGGTTGCCTCTTGTCTCATCTGGCTAACTATATGCTTGGAATGCTGATGAATTGATACTGTCTTAACTGCAACTGATTGTATGGGAGCAATGTGTAAATACTTCAGTTCCCTGTTCTGTGAATGGAATCATTTGGGACCTGTGTCCTACAGTATTTTTGGAATAGTTTTCAAAAATAATTTTCTATTTATCATAGGTTAATAAAAATAAAATAAAATGAATTATTAGAATAATAGATGTCACTAAAATTTCAAATTGCTATATAAGTTACTGAAGACGTTCAGTCTCTAAATGTTCTTCCTAAACAACAAAGAATAGTCTCTCAAGCCATTCTGAAACAGGAGAAGGAACATATATCATATCAAAATTTGAACAACACTGAGTACATTTTGCTTAAACTCTCCCAAGAAAATAAACTGTAGTAGATCAACACATTTCAGGAGCTGTCTTCCTCATTTCTCCACTGTTCCCTGGTGTTTCCTTGTCTCAAGGGACAACTAAAATAACATCAGTGATGAATATAATTGAGACTCTGAACATAAAACTTGAATTCTATTCTTTTCTATCTATAAAGTAGCCACAACAAAAATGACAAGAACTTTGGAATATAAAATGTCTAACTTGAATCTGCTACTTAGTAGCTGTTGAATAGTGGGCAAATTATTTATTTTCCCCATGCCTCAATTTATTCATTTTTGCAAGGATGACATTAAAATAACTACCAGAATTTGAAAATGAAAATGATACATCATGACATTTCTATGATGGCTAAAATCCCTTTACATCCTTACCAAATTCTGGTAAGGATGTAATGCAGCAGGAGCTACTACTATTCATTGCTCTCAAGACTCCAAAGTACCATAATTACTCCTTATAGATAGTCTGGCATTTATTATAAATCAAATGAACCAGTAATCATATTTGATGTTATTTTTTTCAAAGAAGTTGAAAACTATGTCTACACAGATTCAGTACACAGATTTTTACACCACCTTTAATCATAACTTCTCAAACTTGGAAGCAATCAAAATGTCTTTCAAAGGTTGTGAAAAAGTTGTCTTCTAAACATAGCACAACCTGTGTATTAATCAGCTCATAGCATGTGTGGCTGTTTTCAGTGAGCCTACACAAGGCTAGACTATCAGCAGTCAATCATACAGTATGAAGGGCCTCCTAGGTACTACCTGTCTATGCTGGATGATTGTCTACAGCTGGCTACTTGGGAGACCATCATTGTTTTTAGTTGTGAACCTATTGAAGAAATCACAGGACTTCACTGAACAGTTCCAAACACATAGTCACACAGATGATCCTAGTTAAATGTAAAGATCTCACAAAATGAAAGAAGAGAAAAAGAAATAGATGGAAACAAACAAAACATAACTTGTAGGGATGATGGCAAGAGAGAGATGCAAGGGACAGAGGGTTATAGCAATCTGATCTTTATAATATATGAAATTGTCAAAGGATAAATTCAATAAATTTTTAAAATGATGTTTTCTAATCATTTAATAAGTAAGTAAAGCATACTATATTCTGACAGTGGAATATTTTTCAATACTAAAACCAAGTACATTATTAAATTACAAAAGATATGGAGAAACCTAAGTGCATATTATTACATAAAAGAAGGTCCTGTAGGCTAAGACTTTTCAAAGCCTACTTTAATAAGGGTTCTGAAATGCTTCAACCTCCTTCATAACCTGCTGACCAAAGGTAGGGGAGGAAGACAGCTAATAGGAAAAGGGGAATATGGACCTGTTTAGAAGTATTTGGGAGGGGGTGATTCTAATCTCCGTTGCTAGACATCCATCTACTAGCAAAATACTGAACATGAATCAGCAGCAGTGGCTTGATCCTAAAGAAACCATGAGGCTCCGCCAATCAGCTCAAGTCCACAGAAGCAGCAAGAAGCAGCTGGAATACCACAAAAAGTTCTTTGATGTGTTTCTCTCTACAAAGTCACAACAAGCAAAGATCAGCAAAGAAAGCCAGGTGAACCAATAGCAGAGTGTGGTCAGTGAAGACCAGCATTAGTGAAGCCCCAGGAAGACAAGCAAGATGAACCAATGCCAGAGCATCATCCACTGTCTGTTGGGTTATACTTATATTCATCCAAATATCACTTGTCCTCTCAAGCATCTGCTCCAGCATAATATCACATGCTCTTTCACCAGATAGGTTACAGCAAAACACCACATATCTGTCCTCAACAAAACACATCCTCTCATGTGTCTGCCTTAGCAAAACATCCTTTCATAAGACAGCTTCAAGAAAAAAAATCACATGGCAAAACCAGAAATTCCCACTACAAGCCAATTTGCAAAATCTCTGTACTATTTGATTCTAACTGCATAGCATTCTGAAAAGTGGGAATCTATGGAGACATTATAAAGAACAGTGGTTGGCAGAGGTTATTTGGGCTAGAAAGAAGAACAGTAAGAGCAGAGGTGTTTTACTGAAGTGAAAGTGTCCTGTACAATGGTGGACAAAATGCCACGCCCCATTAGTACCAACCCACAAGATGTAGAACAGCAAGATTAAACCCCAGTATAAACTGTGAACTGAAGGTGAAATATGGTATTACTCTATCAAAAACATTACTATGGTGAGGTTGGTCATAGGGGAAGCTGTATAAGTGCAGAAGCACAGTTATATAGAAATTCTTTGTATGTGCTTCTTAATTGTGGTATGAACCTAAAACTGTTATAAAAAATAGTTCATAAACACACATCCACACCCATATGTATTTATACACATACCACACATGAAACTACCAAGTAAGATAATTATTAAAATTAAAAGGAAGACCATGAACAAAACACACTAGCATTCATAATGTACTAACCATTTATAGTTTTTAAAAAATTGGTAGTTAGAATTATTTTAATTTTATAATGTGCAAATGTGTAAAAATTATCAAGACTTGCATATTGTAAAGAAAAAAAGCAAAAGAAATACTGTTTTGCTGATTGCTAAACTTTTCTCTTCTAGTATCCATTTTCTTATTTATGCACAGTAACAGATGCAATGAGCTTGTCTTTATAAAAATTTGTAACCCAAGCATCTTTGACGACAATCTAATTTTATGCCTTCTTTGTCAGTCAAAGTTATTCTTAAATCTCCAGTCTGATATCACTATCTAGTTTGATATACAACTATAGGATAGACATATTGACTTATGTGTTCACAAAAGGACACATATTTATATTACCTTTTGCTTAAAATTTAAGATGTTTAAGCTTGTAAGTACTTAGGAAACTAAATGGATGTTTAATAAGCATTATATGCTATTGTTTCAAATATGTAGTGATTTTTAAGGCCTACAGCTGGGTCTATCCAATAGAGGTATCTGCAGATATTATAAAGACAACGTTTCACATTGACATAGTTTATCTGTTGAGCCACTGTGGTGTTTGGAGGCAGTCATGCATCATTTCACAGCTACAAGCCCTTCTAAAGCTCAATAAGTCAATGAGCCCAGGGCCAAAAGTTTCTCTTTCAGCATTTTCTCATGATCACATGGCCTCTAGAGAGTGAAGTCATCACAAAATTTAAATTATTCTAATTGAATTCACATGGAATGTTTAGACTTGGCATTCAGCCAACATCAGCCCCTTCTCAAATTTCAAAATTACTTCATGTTTCACCTTGAAGAATGTGACCTTTTAACATACTAAGGAAATTCTTTGTGAATTAATCATTGGATATTGAACTTAAGCATTCATCTAGTAAACATATAACTTAACATTTGAACATTAACATTGAACATTTACTATGTGTAAAGTGATAGGCCCTAAGAAAAATACAAGTATTAGTGAAAGTGAATCTTCCTTCTCAGATATATTTAAATCAGATTTTTGGAAAAACTCAATTACCAAATTGGTAAACAGGGTAGTTGAGGAAACCATCCTAACATCAGTAAGTAATAAATTTAATATAACATAAAACATTATTCACAAACTAATTGAGAAAATAAGTGATTTAAATAAATTATAGCTATTTGGAAAAGATATTTAATGTAGATACTTTTACCAGATGTTTGTGGTAGATTAAATGCTGTAGTGTAAAACCTTGAGACTATATATATATATATATATATATATATATATATATATATATATAAAATTTCTTTCTGACATTGGTAATAATTGAAAATTACCAATTCTAAATAATTTAGTCAATATTATAAGGACAAGTAACGGATTTAATGTCTCTAAATTTTTATGTTTAAAAATATTGCAGAAAAAAGGTAAACAGTCTAGAGCAGATGATTTTGTAAAAATGAGGAAATATAAATGCTTATAGACCCATGGGAGTAGTTCAGTTTCACTGGTTATAAAAATGTAGTTTAAGATATAAGATGTTTCCATGTGGTGATGACTCATGTCTTTAGTCCCAGCACTCAGGAGTCAGAGGCAGATGTGTGAGTTTAAGGCTAGCCTGGTCTACAGAGTGAGTTCCACGACAGCCAAAGCTACATAGAGGAAACCCTCTCTTAGCAAACAAGCAAGCAAACAAACAAACAAAGATGAGATGATATTTTTATGCAACAAATACCCATTATTTCAAAATATAGAGGATTGAAATCAATAAAAAAAATGCTCACAGTAGAATTTTAAACTGTATATTTTTTACAATTAGTGGCATCTAATAAAATCTCTAGAATATTTGAAACATTAATCCCACATCCATGGAGTGAAACTTCTAAAGATTCAGAAATATAGAGCATTTACTTATAAATATGTGTGTCTCAGTATGACATTCAATTATAACACATAATGGAAACAATATTTTGGATTCTTAGAACCCTGCATATTGGATTGTGGTTTGTTTGCTTGCTTGCTTTAATCCTTTTTATTATAATATAATGTGATATAGCACTTGGTGGAAAACATAAGGAAGTTCCATGGTGGGTGGGAAATCATTAAAAAAAAAAACCCTTATACGTAGACTTCCCTGCCTTGCAGTGACAAATAATTCACAGTGAATGGGATGTATTGTTTCAGAGACTGGGGCCAGTTGAAGAAATGACCATGGACTTCAGGAGAAAGAGCAGTAGTACTTGAAGCCTGTCAGTCTACCTATAACTCGCAGTACCCATACTTATACTTAGGTTTTTCTCAGTGGGTGATCACAGCTGGATTATCTAGGGCAAGCCTTGCTTAGATTTCTCCTTTGTAAGGAGCATCAAGGGTTATCAGATGTATGCTTTGTTTTCTTTATAGGCTTCTCTTGATTGATCATTTCTCTGGCTAGTTGGATGCCTTTGAATACTAATATTTCATCAATAATGTAATCACATAACAGTGACCTGATTACAGTTTTTTCCTATACAGTTTACTACTAACATATATTTAAGAAGTCTCTTTAGCTAGACTTTGTCAGTCCTCTCTGGAGCTTTCAGCCATCTCTTCTCCACAGTGCTTTAGATTCTTCCTTCTGAAACACTGAAATCTGAACCACTTACCTTCTCTAAAGTTCATTTTATGTCAGATTTCTGTCTCTCTCCAAGGCCACGAAAGGGAATTTAGTACCAGCATTGAAACCTTGGACATTCTTAGCCCAAATTGTATTCCCAGTGCCCTTTTCTGTGAAATTCCCCTACTACTTTCCAATTCATCCACCCAGCGCTCTACAGACCAGGATCCTGGGTCTCTGCTACTTTCACTTGCCTTTTTGTAAGCATCATGCTTAGCCAGACATTTTTCCCCCTTTTCTTTTTGTCACACTTGATAGTCAAACTCCTCTCTCTCTCTCTCTCTCTCTCTCTCTCTCTCTCTCTCTCTCTCTCTCTCTCT
>LR753372.1:859277-1039767 GCA_902729485.2 Mus minutoides
ACTTGAGATACAGAGGCAGGTGGCTGAGTTTGAGGCTACTCTGGTTTATAAAGTAAGTTCCAGGTCAGTCAGGGCTACACAGAGAAACCTTGATTTGAGATCCCTTTCCCTCAAATAATGTATTGATACAGAAAACATAGGAGAATGGTTACATATTCATCACCTTTGCTTTATCTATGGTGTTGGATAATTTTATGGGGAGCCAGCCAGTAAGCAGCACCACTACATGTCCTCTGCATCAGCTCCTGTCTCCTGGTTCTTTCCCTGTTTGAGTTCCTGTCTTGACTTCCTTCAGTGTTGGACTATGGATGTGGAAGTGTAACCTGAATAAATCCTTTCCTCCCAAGTTACTTTTGATCATGATGCTTAATCAGAGCAAAACTAGCCCAATTTAGGACAACTATGAAGTGGCTTTTAGACTGGATTCACCATTTTTGTTGTAATTATGAATATCTTTCTATGCTATATAAAAGTCTATATAAATAATATATTGTTACTCTGTATATTTAAATATGTTCTTTAATTCCACCAGATTCATTAGCAAAATCTCTATTAACTGGATAATTGAAGGGAAGTTTGCTAATAAAATGACAATTTACATGTATGGGATAAAGTGTCCATGAACACACAGTATTTGGAATTAGAAGCAATGTTGAGAGGAGGGTCACTATTCTTAGGCTTTAAATGACAAAAGAAGGATGCCTTACTAAACAAACCTCAGGAGGATTGAGGGTGGAGAGACTCAGGACATGCTTTCCCCCATTGGTTCAAAAGTCAGCCATTCCTTGGTCACCTGCATGGAAGAGACATGAGAATAATTCATACTTTATTCTTTTTTACTTCTTTAATCTTCTATAAAGATGTCTCACTGTGATGCTCATCCCAAGTCCAGTGGTAGGAGAGCTATAGACAGAGCACAAAGAAGGCTGGCCTTGAGGGTTGGGGACAGCCAGGCAAACAGAAGACACCTGACATGCCCTATAATAAATTCTGATTCTTCAGAGCTTTTGAGTATTGATAATATATTTGTATGGCTCTTTACCCAAACTCCTTTTTACAAAAAGATTTATTTATTTTATTTATATAAGTACACCGTAGCTGTCTTCAGGCACATGAGAAGAGGGCACTGGATTCCATTACAGATAGTTGTGAGCACCCATATGGTTGCTGGGAGTTGAACTCAGGACCTCTGGAAAAGCAGTCAGTGCTCTTAATCTAACCGCTGAGCAATCTCTTCAGCCCTTATCCAAACTCTTAAACATTTAAGCTTTTTTTTTTTAATGCAACGCTGATGTCACTAGTTCAAAGATAAATGACTTTCCAAATGAACAATTACTGTCAAATATCTTTGCTTTTCTTCCAGACTGTAGAAGCTTATTCTCCAATTAGAAGGGCATAAGTGAACTTCTTTTATGAAACCCTAAATGCAGAGGTTTAGGGAAATTTTTCTGACAATTGGCAAGAAGAAAAGCATACCTGTAAGTGTTGGGAGAAGATTTGGTAGTCTAAAGACAAAAGAAAATAGGACAGACTAGATGATCCAGTGATGGGAGAATTAAAGGAATTGATGGGACACTGTGTAGCAAGGATCTCAACCTTGAACAATGATTATATCCTTTGAAATAGCATTTAAAGGCATGTCTCAAGAAAGAGAAAACAACTTGTATTTTTAGGACTGTAGGGAGTTTGTAAGGAAAAGCACAAGGAATAAGTTTCATAAAGATAATAGTAGGGAATATTTAGTACACATAGCCTGGAGAAATAGAAAACGAAATATTACAAGAAATATATCCATACACATTGTGTGTGTGTGTGTTGTGAGTGTGTGTGTGTGTGTGTGTGTGTGTGTGTGCAGGATGAGGCCTTCCCAAGGTAAAAAGAAGCCATAGGACTAGCATTGAAAAGTATGCTGACAAGTACAATGACCCCAATTTCTTTCCACCCTTCAAATGCCTCCAATGCCCTCAGCTGGGTCACATACAACAAAAGCCAGAACACAGGATCCTCTTTAATGTCATCTACACTGGCCACAGATAAAATAGAAAAGAGGACTATAAAATGAAAAATATCATTTACTTTATAGGAGACCAAATGACCAGGAGATTAGCTTTATTATAAAACATTGCTTCCTGAGTCTTGATAGATTTCACTTATTGAGTTATCAATCTTTCTAAAATAAAACTGCCATTTTTTTTTATTTATGAATAAATGTCACTCAGTACTGTTTTGATGAGATCCTTTTCTGGCAAAATATGCCTGGTATACATTATTGGCCATTAAACTAGTTCTGCAGTCCTATTCTTTTTGTCCCATTGACTTTATGTCATGTAAGTAAATAATAATATGGTTTTCCATGGTGGCTATAAAGAGAGAGAGCTTAAGAAGCGATGTATGCATTGTGGGGATCAGGCGTGGCCGCATGGTCCAAAGATGGTGCCCTGGCTCTATGCCAAGCCCCATGACCTTCACTTGTTTATCCCAGTCTAAGTCGTGCGCAATAAAGGCAGTGCATGAAACTCGCTGGAGAGATAGCATAATGCTTCGCAATACTATTCTATCAGCCTATCCTGTATTCTGCCTTGGACGTGTGTGTCTATGATTGGGTGGTATGAGGTGACGTGAATGAACAGATGATTTTGATAATTATTACTGAAGTGAATAAATTGTGGGCAGTCCCAGAATAAAGGAGGCTGTGGAATAGAAGGAAGCTCAGGATAAAGACCAGCTGCAGCTGCTGTGTAAGACCTGCCTTGGAGTCCGTGTTGTTCTTCCCATTGTCTCTGCTGGTCGGAGACATGGGTTGTGACAATGCACAGCTAGACAGCCTTGGGTTGTAATATTTATGCAATGTTCAATAACATATTATGGCAAGCCCCTTCAGGAAACCATTGAAAATATTCTTTAAAATATCAATCAAAAGAGCTAAAAACTAGTCAGGATTTCAAGTCAATTGAAATACTTTACACATTCTGGTATCAAGCAATATGTTTGTTGAGAAGAGAGGGCAATAATGACTGAAATTATAATTAAAGCATGGTTCATGTTTAGAATGATGAAAGATCAACTTTCTCAGTCTCAGTAAAGTGATATTGATGATTAATTGTGGAGTACTCAAGAGATAGGAAGATCATTCAGAATAGAAATTTTCATGTGGTGATCTCCAGAAGGCAGTTGGAAATGCATGTCTGAAGCTTTACAAAAAAGGAAATAAAGTTTCACTATAGACTTTGAAGTGAAGATGCACTTACTTTTCAAGTATGTCTTCTGTGCTGGGGGTTACCCAGGTCTGTTCATTCTGTAGTTAGTCCATAGAGACGACTGTGTACACATGGCTATTATTGTTTCATCTCAGAAGAGGAAACTGAGTCACAAGATATAACTGGCCCAAAACTACTATTGCAGATGGTGGAATTAAGTTCAATTTGGTTGATCAAATTTAATATCCATTTCCTTAATCATGACTGACTCTTAGCAATTAGTACTAATTATATTCACTCTAGGCATGCAGTGAACATAAATGTGATATAAAAGATTCTTTCTGGGTTTGGCTTTAATGGGAGAAAAAAAGAGAAAAGTTTCAACTTGATAATTACTGTGAAATTGATTGAATTGGTGTTTTTCTTTGCTGAATAAACTTTGAAAAGGAAAACAGTTTGATTCTTCTTCTTACTAAAAGTATAATGTAATAACATGCTTAGAAAAGCCCATTGTGAAGAAATCACACATTTTACTGAGATAATTATGATAATCATAGGCTATTTCACATTTTCCTGTTGTTCTACCCATCAGTTTTTAGAGTTTCATCTGCTTAGCATGTGAGGCAAATAGTGACACATCTGCAATGGGAGAGTGCCAAGGTATGCCATGTTCACAAAAGAATGGGCTAAATCCTAGAGTAACATGCCATCAGCCACATTTGAATAAATCCTTAAAGTGATTTGATTTAGCGTGATACTCTAGCAGTAGATTTCCCACACAGTGGTGCTTTTATATACCTCATTGGTAATTAATGGACACTGTAGTAAGAAAAGCTGGTTTTATTTATCGATGAGAGCATACTGAACATGTGCTGGAATCAGTTATTCAGCATCTGCTGGATGGTGCTGCCTCCTGGTTTAACAAGAATCAATTACCTTGAGTTTGCTTCCCTTCCAGATACATGCAAAGGAATAAAGGATAAGCTTTGGCCTCCTGTTTTCTCCCTGCCAATGCAGAATAGGCTAAGTACAGGTCATGGAAGCCAAAGGCTCTCTGTGGAAGAATAGAAGAGTCCAGAATCACTCATTGGGTGACTCTTCTAGACTTCTCTGATGTTCTTCTCTAGCTTAGGATTCATTTTCCAAGTAAAAGGGCTAACACTTTCATGAATGCTTGGCTACCATTAAAGCTAAGTAAGCGGTGTTAATAACCAGCATTTTTGAAACAACAATATCTAGAATTAGGGACTGAGGGGTCAGGTTTGGAAAAAGGCTTTCTAACCTGTGGTCATGTTTGAGCACATTGTCTCTGTCTGTTCCCCTATTACAACAAAACAATAAACTGAGTAATTGAAACAGAAATAGAAATGAACTGTTTACTTCACATCTGAAGCCTGAGAAGTGTTGGATTTAGATACCAGCAAATTCAGTGTCTCATGAGGAACACTTTCTCATTGGAAATAATACAACATGGTGTGGTGCCTCTTTTAAAACAGTGAACTTCACTTATAAGAGTCATGGGAACTTATTACCTCCCAAATGGTGCATCTCTTGATAGTATCACATTGGAATTAAATATCAATACATGCACTTTAAAGAATCATAAGCATTCATACTACTGTGTTAAATAGGTTTAAAATGGATATATAGTATTCTAAACCTCTCTTCCATACTCAGTACAATTTCTTTAGGTCTTAGCTGAAGAACACCAGACCTAGGTGATAGTACAGAAAATTTTGGGCAAGAACTCAATAACTTAGAGGCATGAACCTGATCCAGGTCAGAGTTCCTCCTCACCTGTGTCACTCTTTCTGTTCTCTGAGCCTTTGTTTTTGGGTAGAAGCTGTTCATTATAGAGGGTTTAGTGCCATTCCTAGCTTCCACTTCTTCAGTACCATGTATGCCCATCTTGAATGTCCCCAGATATTGGCAATGCTTTGTGTGGGGAAGGATAGGCATCAGTCACTCCTGGATGAAAATAGTAGACATAGATAATTACCTAGAACAGGGTTTGACAAGTTGGTTTAGACTGTTAATGCAATGGAACAGACAGAATAAGAAATTCTTAATGCAAGCTGGAATACATGAAAGTTTACCTGGGCCACATACGTCCTCTGTAGAAGTTGTTTATGTATTTGGAGTGTGTGTGTGTGTGTGTGTGTGTGTGTGTGTGTGTGTTTAAGTTACTTTGTTTACTTATTGATGCATAATAAGGTACTATAAAACATTAGGAGAGTGACAACATTTATTTAATTTACAAATCTAAATTTTGGTCTAGGATAGGTGAGTTAATTTATCACCATTCTACTAGAGTGACTTAATGCTGAACTCATGAGTCATCTAAAGCCCCTCACACTCACATATCTGGTTCCTGAAGTGCTGGCTGTTGTTAGGGATTAAAATGGAGATCTTTTAAAAAGGCCCACATATGGCTTTTCTATAGGATTGCTTAGCTTTTTCACAATATGGTGACTACATTCCTAAGGCTGGGATTAAGAGAGAACCAGGTGGAAATAGAATTGAATAATTGGTCTTAGGAGTCACATACTATTCATTTTCACTATAGTCTGAAGTCTGCCCGGATCCAGAAATAACATAAATTCCACTGTTCAATGGCATGAAGGCAATGCCACTTTTGAGAATACATAGGGCTGTAGATGTCATATTGGTGCAGCCACTTTTAGACAATAAAACATACCACCAGTTGAAAAACCAAATCAGAGGATTCTTAATGCTATGTCTACCTCAGTACTGTAAAGGGTCTTCTGAGGGACATAGATGGCAATCAGTTGGGGAATATGCACATTGAATGCTTATTTCTGGATCTTTCTCTAAAAAATTTCCACTTGGCATGTCAGCAATGGGCATCTGGGATCTGATGTTTCAATAGAATCTCAAAAAGACTTTAATGCTGTCAAGAATGTTCTCTGTTTATACTGATGCTTTCATTGGTTATACAGTTCCATTACACATTTGCTCATTTTCTTTCATGAGACAAGGCACTGACACAGAGACGGCTCGGAGGAATGTAGCTGTTTTGAAGAACCATTTTAAAAACCTGTCTTTGAGTTTCAAATCAGCACATGTTACTTGTCAAAAGACACTTTGAAAGTAGTGTTGCCGATTGGAGTTTTGTGGACATTTGATTTATTGAGTTTCCACACACTGTCAGAATAAAATAAAAAGGGGGAAAGCATCATAAGCCTAGCCAAGCAAGACAATTAGGATTGTTTTTATAGTCTAGTTTTATGGGTAAATTTTGCATGCTTTTATGTTACATTTGAAAAGTATACTTTAGACATCAATTGAAAAACCAACAAATATGATGATGTATTTCAAGTTGTCTCAGAAGGAAGCTGTATTTGTAGAAACTTAAAATGATAATGTGTGTTCTAATATAAATTCCATTCTAGGAAGCATTATGAATGTGGGAGATAAATGCAAATACGGGGACATTTTCCTGAGATGAATATTGTTTCACATAGAACTTGAAATATTGACTTGAAATATATTTGAGAAATCAACATTTAAAAATACATCAGAATTGTCCCAGGGAGGGGGATGCCCAGGGTGGAACACCCTCTCAGAGGCAAAGAGAAGGGAATGAGGGGAAGAACTCTGCAAGGGAGGCACTATTTGGTAAATAAATAAAATAATTAATTTTAAAAAAGGAAAAGTGAATGGGGTGGATGGGTAAACAGGAAGGATGTATAGATGCACTAGTTTAAAATCTCATATAGAATACTTTGGACTCATTGTTTATGATATTGAGAACCACAGCCATTTTTTCTGCTCAGGTTTGAAAGTAACTCACTAATTTCTAAAACTCCCAGTAAAGCTTTTCTAGTCAACAGTGTTGCTGTTAGACAAAACTGTTAAACAAGGCTGAATGACAGTTTAATAGCCAAAACGGCTTTAGGTAACAGTCACTTAAATTTTTCTTTTAAAAATTTTTATTGGACAAGTTATTGTAAAGGCAACTTCTATTGACTGTGTTCAAAGCTACCAAAAAAGTCGTGAAGAGGTCCGCTCAGGAACTTTGAGAAATTCCACCGACCCCTCCCTCCTGGAAGATAAAGGTCATAAAGAGCATAGGCACCCCTCCCCTCTGGAAGAGAGGGACTAATTACATTCCTCAGACCACAGGGAGGAGGGATTGAACACCTGCCACCTGTGGGTAGGAGAGGTGCAGAGCTTGTAGACACATTCAGCAACTGTTGGCCACCTACTTCATTCCCTAAAGACCAATCAGCTTAAAAGTCACACTCTTCTGTGAATTACATTGTGCCTAATGGCTGCTGCTTTGAAAAATGTATAAAGGCTCCCTGGACGGACTCTGCAGGGTTGTTCTCTCTCTCCATGTGCAGGGCCACCCCAGCATGCTGGATCAATAAAATTCCTCTTGCTTTTGCATCGATTCCAATCTCTGCATTGATCACTTGGAGGTCTCTAGTAAGTTAAGGTTCACCAGAGTCTTACAGAGGAAGCTGCTCAAAACACACATGCATACATACATTATTGAAAATAACTGAAAAGGGCACAAATGATAGCCAGATTTCTAAGTAGACTTTTCTGCCTTTTTGAAGTTTGTGTATGGAGATGAAATGGAATTTATGTTAAGGAAAAAAGGTCAGACTCTAAGTCTGATTAAATGTTACAGAACATGAAAAATAATAAAATAAAATAAAATAAAGCATCAGGACACTCAAACTAGAAAACAAAGCTCATACCCTTTACTCAGAACCTCTTACTATTGACTTGAACAGAGAAACAGTGCATCAAACTCCCAGCTTACGGGGCAGGGAGCACAGAGTGTTCAGGCAGGAGCTGATGACTGCTGTCAAATACAAACAGTGATACGGAAAAAAAAAATGACAATATGAGAATTTGATTATTTCAAAATAGAATCATCTTCAGTTTCTCACAGTCACTGAAAGAAACCTGTTCTGTATCTCATCAGATTATAGAAATACATTTGAGCTCTTAGAAAGTTTAACTTCTTTTAAATATATTCTGTTTGATATAAGAGAATTATTGAAAATTTTAGAAAGTATTTCTTTATTATGTTTAAAATATAATCTTTGATGCTTTTAATAAACTTCTACTATTTATAAAATTGTCTTTGTAGACCGTCTCATTTGGAGAAGGTACTAGATAAGTGTTTCTTGTACAAATTTTGTCATTCAATTAAGATACTATCTCTGAGAGATTTAAGTTAAAACTTAGGTGTGACATAAATGTAATATGGAAATCTAAATCTGATGTAGGGAATGAGATCAGACTTTTAAAGTTACATCAGCAAAGTTAACAAACTGGGAATGATCCCGTGATCTACCACACGTCTTAGTTACCTGAAATGTGTTCACTTCTCCTGGCTAAGACTACCTTTACCACAGTCAACACCACAGTCATAATTTATCTCCCACTTGCTTCTTAAATGGTATTTGTGGTGGCTTGAATACAAATGGCCACTTAGACTCATATATTTGAATGCTTAGTCATCAGGGATTTGAAAGGATTACAAGGATTAGAAGATATATGCCTTGTTGGAGGAAGTGTGTCATGGGATGGTGAGCTTTGAGGTTTCAAAGCCCATGCTAGGCCTAATTCATTCTCTGTCTCTGTCAGTGTGTTTGTCTTGTGTCTGTCTGTCTGTCTGTCTCCTATCCTCCTTCCTCCATCCCCTTCCTCCCTCCCTCCCTCCCATTACAAGATGTAGAACCAAGTTTGTTTGCTTGCTGCCATACTCTCCACTATGATGATACTGGACTAAACTGAAACTGTAAGTCCCCAGTTGAATAGTTTCTTTTATAAGAATTGCCATGGTGGCTCTTTGCAGCAATAGAGCAGCAACTAACACAGTGTTCCATCCTCCTATTCTCTTGCAGAAGAAGATGGCTTCTCTGCAAAGCCATCTTTCAAGTTACTTCTTCTTTAACTGCCCATTGTGGCTTTCCATTATCTTTCCAATAAAACCCCAAGTTCTTACTGTGGCTTTCAGAGCCCTGCCTGATTCAGTTCGTTATACTTCCCCAATTCTATCTCTCTACCCTCCTTTTTGCTTGCTCTGCCTTCTCTCTTAGAACTTTGGACTTTGTGTGCATGATCCCTCTGCTTCTTTATACTCCATTTTCTTCTTTCTAAGAGATTTCCCTTAGTTTTCATGTCCCAGGCAGACGATTGCCTTCTTAGAAAGGTCTTTGTTGATTTTCCTAGCTTATACATCTGTCTTTCCCCAGCATTATATTTTAGCATGGTACTTGTTAGCTCCTGTGAGTCACATGATTATCTCTTTTACTTATTTATTTACTTTTTATTTCTTTCACAAGTCTTCTCTGAGTACAATGGCTCATTTTCTTTTTTAAATGATGACAGTGGTGGACAGTACATGGTAGGTTCCTATTTATGGTATTCTAGAGATAAAGCATGAGCTAAATGAGTAGAATTATAATGGCAAGTTTACTTACCAACAGAACACGTCTACATGACATGTAATATCTAAGTGATTTATAGATGATCTGCTCATGTGGCTTTTGAAATTATAAGTTTCTCTCTTATTTTCATTATAGTTTCCCAGATGCCTCTAACTCTAGCCTCCAATTATGACTTTTTCAGAGTGTTAGTAGGGAAGATATACTTAACTTGACCAAGTATTTTTTTAGGAGTTGAAAAAAGGACATGAAAATAGAATATATAACAAGAAATAATATTTTGAATCTCATTTACTCTCAAGCATAATTAAAAGATGGTACCTGTTTCTATCCCTCTATATGAAATGGGGAGGGTTTGTGTATGTTTCACCCAGTGATAATATGGTAATCGTTTAAGTGACTTTGTTTTTGGAAGTTGGAAATGAAAAATATTTCTTTGCATTCAGGTGTCTTCTAGAGTTACTCAGTGCTATGCAATTAATGGTGATTTTAATATGAAAGAGGAAAAGTTAGTTTTCATGTAGATGACTCATGCAGCCTTCTTGGATCTAGAGACCATGAATTTCTCTTTCCAAGGTGGGTTTATGAAAGGGGATGATATATGATTAAAACACACTAAATATTTCTCATATAAATGGAAAACTCAAACCACATTGAAAGCTAGTTTGAATAGACTTGTAATAGTGAATAAATTGAAAAGTAGACACAGTAACCTAAATTCTTCAAATCATAAAACCAAATAATGCACTAACATACATCTCTTTAACCTGTACTTGTGTGGAGATCTAAGATAATATCCTCAACAATTTTATTTTATAAGGAATGCACAGTAGGCCTCAAGTGGAAAAAAAGAGAGAAGAAACCTTTAGATGGCGACCAAGAGCTATTATTATGAATCTCCTTCTTTGTCTTTATGGGACTGATTGAAAGTAGCCATGTTAAAAGGGCCTAGTAAAGCTTGATTCATTAAGTGCAAAGCACATGTACAGAAAGGTATTTTGGAGAAATAAAGGAATTAGCAGGAATGGGTACATGAGAGCAAGAAAGGGAGAAGGGTGTGAATATGGTCAAATTAGATGATATACATACATAAGATGTCTTTATGCACATAATGTCCTTATTGAGCATCATTAGGATTATACACTGGAGATTTTTAAAAATATGTCAATAAACAAAACCCTTACATTCCTAGAGAAGAGGGAAAAGATAAAATATTTTAAAATAGGTATCCTAAGTTTTGGGTGGCCAATTAATCTTTACCTCCCTGCTTGTTCTTTGCATCCTTGTATATTAGCCTGCTGAAAGAACCTATCTCAAGCATCACCATTAGGCTTTGCTCGACGGTAAGTTTTTATTTAAGTTTTCCAACCTGTAATCAGCTCTGCTAGCATTTAGACCAAGTCTCCTCCTTCTTACTGAACCTTCATCTCCATGGGAAACTTCTAACTTTTAGTATTTCCAACCTATGGATTGAGTTTGTCTTAGCTGTGGAATGAAGTAATAGGTGATTAGCTGTCTCAGGTCTCTGGGTTTTTACAGGGTTTTCATTTCTATGGTATCGATTTCAAGTGTTGTACTGAGTGTTCACTCCCCTGAATAGGAAGCTTTCTTGCTATGGGTCTGTGAAGGAGCAGGTGAATCTTGAGAACTTCTATGCAGCCATCTTTCTGATCTGTATTTTCCTTCTTAACTTTGAAATAATTATATCTAATTTCAATTTAAGCTTCTACCTTCAAATTTCTACTTACTATTAAAGCAACAATTGCCAATTTATTTTTGAGTATTTCATGAACATGATCTGTTAGCATTTTGTCTAAGCTCTGCCCCACAGTTACCTGGCAACAGCCAGGTGTGCCTGACTCACTGTAAAAGGGGCTGCTCCCCCTTCTCCCTCTCTTGCTTTTGCCTTCTTGCTCTTGCTCTGTCCCCTCTCCCCTTTCCTCCTCTCTCCCTATCCCCTTCCCCTCTCTCTCCATGTGCTCATGGCTAGCTTCTGCTGCTTCTTCTCTTTCTCTTCTCTTCTCTTCTCTTCTCTTCTCTTCTCTTCTCTTCTCTTCTCTTCTCTTCTCTTCTCTTCTCTCCTCTCCTCTCCTCTCCNCCTCTTCTCTCCTCTCCTCTCCTCTCCTCTCTTCTCTCTTCTCCCCTCTTTTCCCCTCCTCTCCTCTCTTCTCCCCTCTTCTCCTCTCCTCTCTCCTCTTTTCCCCTCCTCTCCTCTCTTCTCCCCTCTTCTCTCCTCTCCTCTCCTCTCCCTTCTTCTCCCCTCCCCTCCTCCTCTTCTCTTCTCTTCTCTTCTCTTCTCTTCTCTTCTCTTCTCTTCTCTTCTCTTCTCTTCTCTTCTCTTCTCTCCTCTCCTCTCCTCTCCTCTCCTCTCCTCTTCTCTCCTCTCCCCTCCCCTCCCCACCCCCCTCTCCTTTTCTCCTGTCTCTCTCTCTCTCTGTCTCTCTCTCTCTGTCTCTCTCTGCCTTTCTCTGCCTCTACTACCTTGTCAACACCCCTCCACATGCCCTGAATAAACTTTATTCTATACTATACCTTCATGTGGCTGGTCTCTCAGGGAGAAGGAATGCCTCAGCATGGGCCCACTGAAGCACCCTCTTCCCCCATACCTGACTACACCTCCACAATACACATTTCTCTCTCTCTCTCTCTCTCTCTCTCTCTCTCTCTCTCTATATATATATATATATATATATGCACACACACACACACACACACACACACACACACACAAGCAACATAGTCTGTTTTGAGCATGTCTACCTTTATTCTGTCCCTCCAATTCCATTCCACATATCGTTTTTAAACCCACTGAGTCCATTTAGTATTGCTAGTATGTCTGTGGGTTTAGAGCCATCTGCTGGAGTGGGTGCATGGGTGGCCTCTGGGGGCTGCATTACTGAAGAAAATTGGCTCTTCCATCCCCAGGAGTCATCATTAGCCAAGCTCATCTGTTGGTGCTGGGACTTCCTGACCAGCAGGAAGTAACTGTGTCCCTGTGCTTAGTACCCAGAGTTTCTGTAGAGTGTCTAGCAAGCTGTAGTCTCTATTACTCCTAAAGGTGATTTGTTTAAAACTCCCTTGAGTCACCATTTTTGCAGACATCCTCTATTTTTAGTGTTACAACTAATGTCCCAGACTAAATATTCACTTCTTTAAGAGGGAATTTGAATCTTGTCTAGTACTTGTATTTAAACTTGACATTCTGTTTCCAAGACATTGGTTGTAGTTATGCTTCCAACCCAACAGGCCTACTCTTTCCTTTTTCAGGATCTCAAACTTAATAGTTCCAGGAATTTATAGTGCCTTATCTTCTCTACTGGATTACAAATCCAAAAATTATTCCTGGCTCAGAAACACAGTTTCTGCCTTGTCATACTATGATCTGAAATGCTGGTGATTCGCCTCATTTTAGACCCTTTATCCTCACCCAACACCCACAAGACCACACATATCTCAAAGCACTCTTGGTGTTGTGAAAGACAAGCTCAGCATTGTAAGAATATTCATAAGGTAAAAGAAGTGTTAAATATACCTCTTTACTCAATGTAAATGATTATGACAGCTAATTTTGTGGTTTGTCATTTTATTTTAATGATAGTCAAACCTTTATGTTTTCTCTGATGAGAACTCAGAATTATCTTCCTTTAATTCCTGCTGAAATGCCATAATATGGTTAGCATTAGAACACTGTTAGGTGCCTGATTCTTTCTATAAGACTTTTGTAACATCTCTAGTCTGTGTTGGCCTTGTTTCCACGGCAATATATTTGTTCCTGTGGAGAAGTAGAAATGAGTGTCTAACTGCAATTGAACTTGAAGACATAAACTTCAATTGGTGAGTAGTTTGCTCAGAGGGTGTTTAAGGAGGAAAAGGCCAGAAAACAGTAAACAGAAAATATATCTAGGTTTCAAGTTTTAGCTACAAGCAGTGAAGCTGTGTCTACTTTTCTTTGACTATTAAGCAACAAAGCATCTCCTGTCATTAGGAACACTTCTTCCCAAAAAGCAATCTTTAAAGCTTACTATAATATTTAGATAAAATTCCTTTAAAGTGGTTTGTTTTGTTTGACCATTTGGTCTTTTTAGTAGTAACTTGTATTGCCATGCTTCAAGGATTGGGTATATTTCATGAGATTTCCTAAAGTTAAGTAAGCTTAGTCTGAAAACATACAGACTAACAACAACAACAAAGCAAACACCAAAATTTATAAACTAAAGCAGCAAGACCATCACCAAATAGAGATGATTTTTATTTATTCTCACAGCCAAGACAAGATCCTTTTCTTTTTATTTTGTCTTTGATGTCCTGGATTTTCCTAGCTTACCTATATGGTCAGTTTATGGGGATTCCAACAGCTTGCAAACTGCAGAAGGACATAAATACAACAGCTATCCTTTACTGGAGAGGAAACAGGTAGTTTTAGCTGAGACTGACACCATTATGCCAGATCCCAAACAATACCACAGCAGGATTTTGGTCGCCAGTAAAGCCTTTCCCATCCATCTGCTAACTCCACTCACACTGTCTAAATTTCACTCACAAAAGAAAACAAACAGCCCTGGGCTTTTGTGGCTCTGCTTTGCCCAGCCTCTTGTTTGCTTATGCTCCCTAACCTACCCCTTTACAATTTAGTCACTTTCTATCTTTGCTGATCTCTAGCCTTTTTGTGGCCCTTGGCTTTCTCTTTCTTAAATCCAGGCATCTTTTCATCCATCCTGCCCTTCTGCTTTATATTTTCCCACCCTCCCCATGCTTTATTCCTGTGTCTTATTTTCTTCCCTTTTCAATATTCATCTCTTAACCTATTAGCTTTGCCTTAGGTTTCCTTCCCCGGTATTATCTATCTTCATTTCTGTTCTCTTCATACTTAAAAAAAAAGTGCAGTTTGTGCCTTTTGTGTTCTCTATCTTTGTTTCTCTACTCATTGTTTCTGTCTCTGTCTCTCTTTTGTTGCTGTGCCCCTAGATGACTTCTTTCTCTCATGTTCATTGCTATTTTTATCTTGATTCCTTTAATTCTAGTCCCACTGGTCTTGTGCAAAAGATTATAATTGGAACAATTTTAAGAATTTCTTAACTGAAAATATGAGAAAGATTTGCTTTGGAAAATAGGATCAGGCTGATGACATGGCTTAGCAGGTGAGATGCTAGCCACTAAACCCAGTGACCTCAATTCAATTCCCAGAATTCACATGATGGTAGAAAGAAACTGATTCCCACAAACAAGTTGTCCTCTGACATCCACGTGTAAGCTGTGACAAGTAAGTATTTGTGCACACCCCCACATTTGTGCATACCCATACAGAAACACACATATGCAAATGCTAAAAGAGAAAGAAAATGGCAATTTAATCAGAAGTCTGCTGTCTCTCTCCTCTCTCTCTCTCTCTCTCTCTCTCTCTCTCCCCCCCCCACCTCAGGCCTTTTAAGTCCTCTGTTGTTTCACAGGGAGGGAAATCAATGAGACTTGCTATCTCTACTTTTTATCTAAGTCAGTCATTATTTATTCCAATTAAACAACTAACCTGTTTAAAACAACAACAACAACAACAAAAAACACAACTGTAATCAATTCTGTCTTCTTCTGAAAAGTAGTTGCTACCACTCTAGATAAAGTAACTTTTGTATATTATGTGAATGACTAGTGATTGGGTGAATAAAACATTGACTTAAAATCAATTGTAGTTTTTGAAGCAGAATTTACATGGATATATGACAAAAAACTCTTTTGTTTTTCCTCTCCTAAGTACTTGTGTATGTTGTGTGGGCAGGAAGGCACTCTGTCCTTGTATACTGGTTGTTCCCTATGAGTACTCGTTACCACTTAGCATCCACAATAGGCTTTCTCTCCTAGCCTTCAGCAAATGGGTAACATGCTTTGGATTTTGCTATCTTGTTTTATTCCTTTTGAGTTTCAAGAGTTGAGTGAGTTCTTCTGTAGATTTTTACCTAATTTCTGTAAGTGTGGAAGAGTGATTGAATGAAAAGAGAGGAGTCAATTCAGATTTAGATGCTTGAACCAAAGATACTTATAACCTATTACCTGATTTCTTCATGATTATATATTTATCTTCCTTTAATATAGTGGTAGAATCATTATACTTTTTGCTATACTTGAAATTAATTTCTTTTTAGATTATGTATACTATACACCTAAAAGTCACATTAGTCCATTGCTTTAGAATTTCAGATTAGTAAGCTTTGACTCTTCTCACCATGAATAAACAGGACTAAGAATAGTCCATAGTAATTCATGACTTTATATTTCCCAAGCCTTTGGCAATCAGTTCTCTAAACTATAGTTTGGATACATTTCCCTCGGTTTCTCTTAGTCTGTTGCTTTTGCACTTAATTTTTAAAAAAATATCTTATTTAAATACTGTAATTTTAAAAGAAATGAGTTGCAGGCAAAGTTACTATTGCATGAGTGTTTTAGGATACAAAAAGTCAGACATATTTTCATTGTTTGCTGATATAACTGTATGGCCAACACACACACACACACACACACACACACACACGTTCCTTCAGCATGCTACACTATTAAGAATCATGGTTCATTTGCTTGTGGAGACTAGTATACACTGGGGTTCACTTTGTAATTCCCTTCAAGACTCTGCCATGAATTTACTCATCTGAAAGAAAAGAAATTCTATTAAGCCTAGTTTAGCTCTTAATCTTAAAGAACATCTGGCTTTCTCCTTTCATGCTACAGAGGAGAAAACTGACAGAGAAATGGCACAATTATAACACACTCTATCACCACATGGACTGTAAGAACTATTATTAACAATTATCAATAACCATCTTAATTACTTTTGGAGTATCATTTTGTGTGACTTCATGGCAACCAAAAAAATTATAGTTATTTTATTAGAATCCCTTATAAACTTCAGTGGTTTTAGCTGAACCTTATTCCTAAATGATTCTGGACTACAAGTGGTCAGAGGACTGGACTGAGTTCTCTTCACAGACACAGTAGGAAACATTCTGAGGAAGATTGACATTATGAAATGATGAGAGTTTCGTAGAAGTTGAAATGTTTACTTTCTTCCCAAGCATGTATAAAGATTTTTACCATAGAGCTTGTGTTTATCAATAGCTGCCCACACTTTTCCTTCCCCACTGTTTCATTGCTCAACAACCCCATGTGGTTTTCGTTATCATATTTTAATTAGTTTCTATTCCCTGGCTGCATGGGGAAAGCTTTTCAGCTATGTATCATATTTAAGTCTGTCTTTCATCTATTTTCTCTGGTCCATGGTGCATCTCCATGTGCTGATGTTAAGGTGCTATTTGAATATCCGGGAATCAAGCTAGAGGCAAATATCACAGAAGTCCCGACTCACAAAAACACCCAATTGAGTGAATGTGTTTTAAAATGCTCACACAGAAATGTTGTGTCATGAATCTAAGGAAAGTGAGAAATTACAGAAAGTAGTTTTGAAGTTAGGCCCCACACTCTTCCATGGAGCCTGAGCAACAGGGCTCTTGTTTTCAAAGGTCAGAATAAAATGTAATTTTTTTCCGAAAGGGTTTGAATTTTTCTAGCAGGCTCTGCAAGGTAGATAGTCATCTACACCACCCTAGAGACTGTGTTAATGCAAGGAGGGAGTCAACTACACCACCCTAGAGACTTAGTTTGTTGGGCTTACAAAGTCCAACTTCATAGCTTCCTGAAGAAGACAGCTTAGACAAGCCCAGCTACAAGGATACCAAGAAAAGAAACTTGGTTAGGTTAAACAAATTCTTGGTTGGGGTCCCTGAAAGTTTCATATCCAAAAATTCTTCTTCTTTTTTTTTTAAAAAATGATTTTTTAAATTAATTCATTTATTTATTTATTTTACATCCTGATTAGGGCCCCTTCCAGTTTCCCTTTACCCCAGTCCCTCCCCCCATCCCTTTCTCCTCTGAAAGGGTGGGGATACCCTCTAGGTATCCACCCCCTCCCTGGTATATGAAGTCTCTGCAGGGCTAGGCACATTCTCTCCCACTGAGGCCATACAAGTTAGGGGAACAGATTCCACAAACAGGCAACAGCTTTTGGGATAGCCCCTGCTCCAATTGGAGGACCCACATGAAAACTGAACTGCACATCTGCTACATATGTGCCAGGGGCCTAGGTTCAGCCCCTGTATGCTCTTAGATTGGTGGCTCAGTCTCTGAGAGCCCCAAAGGGTTGAGGTTAGATGACTCTGCTGGTCTTTCTGGGGAGTTCCTATCTCCTTATGGTCCTTCAATCCTTCCCCCAACTCTTCTGTAAGACTCCATGAGCTCCAGTAAATTTTGACTGTGGGTATTTGCATGTTCCAGTCAGCTTCTAATGAATATATAAGTGCTTTCTCAGCAGACATCATAGAAAATAGATATGGTCAACTTTAAAATCTTTTGCCTGGAGTATAATTGGTATGGCATGTGGGGAAGCAGAAAATTAAAAGGTAGTTAGAAGAAGATTATATGTGACTACTAAGTTCGGATTTTTTCACATAGTGTTCTCAAAGTGTGGCACTTATCTGTTGATGGCATTTTGGTGTTACAAGGATAGGCCATTAGAATTCATCACAATTAAGAAGTCAACAATCTGGATTTATTTAAGGAGAAAGTTTTAGGTTGATATTTAACCTATGTCATAAATAATATCTTCTAACAGGCCTTTATTTAAACAGAGAGAGTATATTTATGCAAAAGTTTAATAACACTGCTTATTTTCACCATGTTAAACACTCAGTTTTTATTATAAAAATAATCACTTTCAATTTCAATAAGTAATGTAATGTTTCCCTCCACAACACACCTGTGTAGGTCAAACTTGCTGAGTCTGGTGGCAGTAGGGAAGAAAGAAGATGACTCTGTTGTTTCTGAGTTCTTCAGAGGGGTGTGGTGATGTCATTACCTAGGACAGGAATTACAAAGTAGAACAAAGGAAAGAAAAATCAAAGCCAAGAATAAGAAATGTCTGGCCTATTATTACTGGATAGCCAACAAAGTTTACTTAAATCAGGATCCACACTTCACATTTTCTTCTATGTAGCCAATAAAAGCATGTCATAAAAACAGTCTTTTCACTGGTAATCCTACTCCCATATATTAAATTGCTTCATCTCAAACACACTCATTTTGCCCTTTGTTCTGTTAGACTGTAACCCTAGGTTATTCCCGTGGTTCCTGGTTCTAGCTTGGTCTAGGTTGTTTTTACCCTTGAACTTGAGGGTTTTCCTGTGTGTTTATTCACTGCTTTCACTTCTGTGCACTTCTGAAATACTGCATTTATCTAAGGGTTCCCGTGTCACAAATTCTAATAGCTATACTCCCATAGCTATCCTTGCACCCTGTCTGGCCTTCAAATTAAGACATTTCCCCTACCCCCTTCTTAGTTTGTTGTTTTTACAGCAGAAAAGTGATGAGCACAACTGTCTCCATACTACATAGTAAATGAACCAAACTCAGGAAAACCAAAAGATCTCTTTTTTGGGCATCAGTCAGTAATACCCTAGTACCCCACTCCTTTTTCCAATATTTTAAGGTAAATCTCCTTTTAATTCCTTGGAGCAATTCTTCCTATTGAAATAAGACATTTTTCTCTCATTTTCAATTTGAACTTCTTTTGAAGCATATGTTGGTATCAGGAACCAGTTGGCAGATCATCATTCTGAACCTAGTAATGTCACTTAAAGGAGACAGGGGCCCACACATGTGACCTGAGGGCAATTGATAGCCCAATGTCCCTCCTGATGGCACTTAGGACATGGCCCTCTTAGCTTGCGGGGTTTAGGGCAAGCCCTCTCCCAGTGACCTTGTTGACCACATCTATAGCAGTAACCTGGTGGTCTATGAGCCTTAGAAGAGTCCAGGGGGGTGGCTGGGGCTGGTTGGACAGCCTTGCCAGCATATGGTATTTTTTGTTTGAGGGCTTTCTCATCTCTCTCGTGGAACACATTGAAGGCCAGTGCCAAAACTTCTGCCTGTGGAGTTAGGGGCCCTTTTCCCAACTGTATAAGTTTAGCTTTTATGTTGGGGTAGTTCTAGGAAAAAAGTAGGCTATCAGAAGTTGCTTACCTTCTGGGTTTTCAGGGGGTCCAGATTAGTATATTGTAAAAAAGCCTTTGCAAGGCATTCTGAAAATTGAGATGGCTTTTCCTGTTTGTCCTGGATGAACTTTTGGATTTTTTTCAAAATTTACTAGTTTTAAGGCTGCCCTATAGAGACCAGCCAGGAGATCCCGCAGACCCTGTAGGTCCCTTGTCTGCGTGTAACAGGTTCTCTGGAGCAAGTGGGCAGAGGAGTTCCGTGAATGTGGGTGACAAACAGAGACCACAGGAGAGGGTGTGTAGAATCTGAATGTAATTTGTCAAATTGAGCATCAGACTTTTTATACAGAAGAAAATAGGGGAGTTCGGTAATACATCGGCAAGGTACAATGAGATCACTGGATGCTTAATGACTCTTACACAAAACAGAGAAAATGTAAACCCAAAGACTGGCAGGAACTGGGCAATAAAATAACTGAGACAAAGTCAGCTCTATCTAAGGTCAACTATATTCTTAGTTCCAGGTGTGAGGTATTTACACTCCCAGGGCAAGGGCATTCACAACCAAGTCATGGTTCTAATTAAGGAGTTCTGCTCTACCTAATCTTCTCATGAATAATGCAACACTCTAAAACCACAACCTGATCTACTTCCTAAACCATTGTAAATTCCTGTGACTTGGCTTTTATTCTAAATAAATATTTTATTCTGAATAGTGTGGGGAGACTTTCTACTAATAAGTAATGTAGTCTGCCATACCTGGCTGTAGTGAAGATTCCTGTCTCAGTTGGAAATCCTAACTCTTTCATAGTTCCTTGCCTTGGTAAGACTGGCTATGTCCCTAGTAAACATTCTGCAGACCAGCCTTGAGCTACTCAGGCTCAAGCTACTTCGTTCTTTGTAATACCTAATTAGTTTCTCTGTCTCTAGAACACTGGAAGGCTCAGCTAGGTCAGCATTCAATCTTTAATAAAATAATATTAATATAATACTAAAGGAGCGCACGTGGATCAATACAGACTAACGCAGGGATATACGGATTGTGAGAATGTCTTCCCAGGAGAATGAGTTTCTTTTGAAACTCTGTGTCTCATGAGTGCTTTGAGCCTTTTAACCTGGCAAGTCACTACACTGGGATGTGTGTAACGAGGAAGCAGGTTATGAATCTATCTCTGGCTAAAATACCACCTGCAGAATGATAATTCCATCGAACATCTTGGTCAGGTATTGCCTGATTGGATATGTTCCATCTGTTTGATGAATTTCATCTGCATCCATTCTTGCCTGTTCCCAACCTCACCTGCATTCATCAGGAAGTAAATTATTAGTAAGGATCATATGTACATCATGGAAAGTCATGCTATAAGATTGAGGAATGTACTGGAACTCTTTAATAGAGGTGGAGGAGTTAGAGGTATAGGAACCCAGTCTGCTTTCTATTTGAGAACGTTCACTCAGCAAGAATGGAACATGTACTCTGACAAGGCCATGTACCCCAGCAACTTCCTTTAAAAGAAGGACTGATGCTGGGTCAGGTGTCCCTGGAGGAGAAAAACTTGAAGGTTTGGCTATGGCCTTAGGTGAGTGATAGGAGGGGTGAAGGTAGGTGCCAATGCAGTGCAATTGGAGACAGCTGCAGCTGGCACAGGAGGAGGGAGGGGTCTGGAGAGGTCAAGCTAGTAGGCTCTGGGGTATCCTGGTGAGAAGGAGAAACTGAGAAGGCAGTTTGGGTTTTGGAGGCATGGAAACAGATCTTGGGTAGAAAGGAGGCAGTTCGTTAGTTGGATCAAGGGTTGTAGCATCATCTGGTGTAGGTTTCCTGGGTAAAAGAAGTTGGGTTGGGGAAGAAGAAGAACACATGGAAGGATTCAAGTGAAGTTAGATAAATGCTTGGGCATAGGGAATCTCTTTTCATTTACCAGACTGCTGTCAGTATGTATGAAGATCCCTTAAAATAATTGGATCTAGTGTGCCATTAAGTGGCCATTTGGAGCCATTGTCTAATGGGTACTGAATCCATACCTTATTGCAGAGGTGCAGTAGTTTTGGTGCTCTCAAGTTGGGTGTTAACTTCAGGGATTTAAGATTTTCCAGGAGACATACCAGTGGGGTGCCTGGAGATATATTCCAAGACATTGAAGCACCCATTGTGTGATGGGGATGTCACGGAACTATTTGTACCAGTGTCCCAAGAAAAGTTCAGTTAAGAGTTACAAATGTACAGCCAGGCTAGATGTCCAGGTTTTCATGTGAACACCTAGGAGCTATATGGTGAATCCCAGACACAGCCAAAAGCATTTCAACCTAAATCTAGGAATTTCTGAATGGCTGCAAGAGCCCGAGGAGTAGTGAACCGCTTCTGAGAAGGGAAGTCCATCCAAGGATCGAAGTCTTATCTTGTACATCAGTTAAGAGGCTGGTCATAAGGACCGTGGCCGGGAAACACCAGGCCTTTAGCCCAAAAAACGGCTGGCCAGGTTCTATCTGGGAATTCAGGGTCCTTCCCACCCACTGGAGGAAACACCTTACCAATATGACAATGTTTGTTAGAGAGTTTTTTTGCAGGCTGGTAGCAGGAAACGTGGAACTGTATGGTTGGTGTAGGTCAGTCCGACTGTGTAACCCATGTGGCAGAGGCTAGCCCCACGTGATGGACTGTGGCAGCACAGCTCACATGGTAGAAATCTGTGAGTCCTGCAGTGGTGGGTGGTGGTGGTCTGTAACTGTAGTGGAAATCCATGATACAGAGGTAGTGGTAGGCGGCAGCGGTGGTGGCAGCAGCAGTGGTGGCGGCGGCTGCAGTCCATGGTTATGGTCACCGCCAGCTGGAGGCATTCACCTGGTCTCCAAGCATTCCTGGGTAGCAATCTCCAGGTTTTGGCACAAGTGTTATGTTTGAATCAATGGCAGCTCATGTCTGGACAGACCACACCAGGCCAATACAATTCCACATGAGCGATTTATTGTTGGGAAGAGGGCAAAGATAGCAACAAAGATAAAGGGGAAACAGAGAGAGCAGAGTTCAGGGGGGGGTTCTGCCTTTTGTTTGGGTTGTGATGTAATGCTTACAGGTAAAGGTGAGAAGTGAGCCAAGTGGATTCTGGGAATGTATGGCGACACATGCGTAGGTCCTTGGCAACACATGCATAGGTCCCTGTCGCCTACAAGTGACATCACTGGGTTCAGAGAGACGATCTGCCAAGCCAGTTCCTGAAACGAACAGCATATATCTGAAGCAGTTTCTTTTTTAGAGGTGCTATGCTTTTTTTTTTTTCATATTAAAAATAATTGCTGTGTATGGGCACCATCGGCATGAATATGTTTTTTTCCTTCAGAGTGTCCATAGTAAACTGTCTGCCTTTTAGTAAGTTCACTGGACTGCCTCATAGTAAGTCAGAATAACTCATTTTTAAAGTACAAAATCAATAAATAATAATGTTAAGTAATTCTACTTTGAAGTCTNTTGCTTGAATTTGCTGAAAAATTGACAGCAATATTCAAAGATTAGATGTCTTCCCTGACCTAGTGCTTCACATCTGTACCCCAGCACTTGAAAGACTGAATCAGAAGAATCAGCTCAGTGTCAGCCACAGCCACATAGCAACTTCAGTGCCAGATATGGACCTTGTCTCAAAAATCTAAAACTGGAACAAAACAAAAAGGATTAAAAAAAAAAGCAGATTCAAATTTCCTATGTTATATATAAATAAATATTTTTGTAATGATATTTAAGATATATATTTAGCACTTCCATTTTGAAAAAGGAATATTCATTTCTCCCATCTGAGGCATGGCTATGACTGTTAAAAGTTTGGTAAATTAAGGTCAGAAACATTTGTTAGAGTACAAGATCTACATTCAGTTTTGAATTTTATTCTAACTTAAAAAATAAAACAGCAATACTATTAAAACAAGTCAGTGAGGATAAGGATGTAGCTCTCAGAACACTGGCTATGAGATCTGAGACCTTGGCTTCAATCATTAGCACAGGAAAAGTGTTAGTGCGGGAATGGATGATGTAGTTGGCAGAGATTTAAGTGTGCCTCTTGCTACTAGCACCAACAGAAATAGATGAGGTCTCAAATTTCAGATATTGAAACTTTAATTTGTGGATTTATAAAAAGCCTAGAGTTTCATTAAGGCACCCTTCTGATTAATTTTTAGTTCATTTGCATATGTTAGAGAATTTACGGCTGGGTTGTGGTGGTACATACTTTTAATCCTAGTACTCAGGAGGCAGAGGCAGAGAGAGAGGGGCAGAGAGAGGCAGAGAAAGATGTAGAAAGAGAGAGAGAGAGGGGCAGAGAGAGGCAGAGGCAGAGGCAGAGGCAGGTACATTTCTTTGAGTTTTCTTTGAGGAACTGTCTACCAGGGGTTTGACCATACTCCAGTGAGTATTTAGACAACACAAATTGGTCTTTTTTTCCTTTTGGGGGGAGAAGACCTGGGAGGACTGAGAAGTGAAGATGCTCCAGTTCATAATGTGAAATTCCCAATTACATAATAAAATATTATGAAAAAATAAATTTATGTTGAAGAGTGGTATGGTTGTAATACAGGCAATGATAAAGACAACATATATACATATCTTGAATCTTAATGCTGTATTTTGGAAAAGTAAAATAGGTAAGAAAGCTGCTTACCTACTTAAAAGCTACTATTCCTTCCAGCCTTAGGATTCTTTTGGGGGGGGATTTAAAAATATATTTCTTTATTGTTTAGGTATTTTATACATGCATACAATGTATTTTAACCATGATTATTAAGAGCCTTAGGATTGTTATCTGAAAAAGAATATAAAGAAGTTTGTGTTACAACCAAAACTTTGTTTTTTGCTAACCAATAAAAGCAATGATATTAAATTTTATCTTCAGTTTAAAAGTAAATATTATCCTATTTAATTTTATATTGGATGGTGTCAGTATCTCATACTTTTAAAGTGCTGTGACTATTGATGAGGGAAAGATGATAGGAATAAAAGATAAAGCAATAAAGAGTGAGGATTTACTATATAATCTGGATAGTGGTATGACATTCTGAGTCATAAATAATGTTTGCATGTACAGATATAGAAATAGAATGGAGAGCTTTTGCTAACTCTAGCCCTAAACCCAAGTCTAGGACATGTCACCTGTCTTCTTGATTATGTGCTTTAATGTACTAAATTACACAAAAGGCATGTGAATATTGATAAATCTTTAGAACACTGAAGTAGGGATAATTGAGGGGCAAAAAATCCTGTCTAGAGTTTTGAAAAGCATAATGATATTATGATGATGGCCATGAATGGCCAGTGTGTAGGATTAATGGGTGAAGTAATAGCACTCATTAAGCTAATTTAAAAGAAGGTCTAGATTATTGAACACAAAGTTCTGGGAAATACTAATACTTAAGGCTGTTGTATTGCTTACATTTTTGTTGCTGTGATAAAACATTATCACTAAAAACAACTTATGAAAGTTTATTTGAGCATATGGTTCCAGAGGGATACTAGGGGAGGCATGGTGGGAGGTGGCAGAGCAGAAAAGTAAGAGATCACATCTTGATATATTCACAGGAAACAAAGTGGGGCAAGATGATAAACTCTCATGCACACTCTTAGTGAGGTATTTTTCCAGCAAGACTCCATATCCTCTTCAAAGTTCTATAACTTCCCTAAATGTTGCTAACAGCTGAGGATCTAGATCTCATACACACAAGCCTATAGAGGGTATTTCTCATTCAAACCCTAACAGATATGTAGAAAGCCAAATAAGGGGAAAATCCTAGAAGCAAGAGAGAAAGCAGAAGAGTCAAGAAAATCCAGCAAAGCAATGCAAGGATGAAGTGGTTGAGGAGGTACCCAGGGATTGGGAGGACAACATGGCCCTGAATTAGAAATATCAGTAGTCAGGCAAAGGCTGCTATGCAGCAGGTTGCTGGCAGCAGCTAGATCAGATAAGAAGGTAATTCTTTTATTCTGTAAAAACAAAGTGGACTGATGCCAGTAAAATAAAGAGGATTTGCCTTCTTTCTTTCTTTCCTTTAGTGGGAAAATGACTTAGAATAGTGTATGTAGGTACAATTTAGATGTTAAAATTTACTTAATTCTAGAAGTTGACTAGATCTGTTGTATAAGTTTTCAAATCCAATGTGAAATTGATGGAAGTAACGATATTTGGGAGAGTGGAGTAGAGCTAAGTAACTTTGATGTAGGTTATGAAGGATATTGTGAATCTAGTGTGAAGGATGGGTTCAGATAATAATATTGTCATTAAATATTGATGATTGTCTGAAATTCAAAAGATGAGAGCCATAGATTCTGAGTAAAGGAACAAAGATAGCATAAGAGATGTTATGAAACAAAATTTTGTTCAGAGAGGAGGAAAGGATGGAGCAAAGCATGCCTCAGAGGAAATGAAGATCCATTGAGAGACATTATGATTTCTATTTAATAAGTCAAATTGGGACAAATTGACTTCCCATTAAAGGTAACTGCATTTTTAAAGAGGACAGGCAAAATGTGCCCTCTGAGAATAAAAGGTCTGAAGGACATAAAGGGTTTAGGCATGCTTGCTTTTCAGAATGAGTGATTTTAGAGAGTCATGGAAGATTCTAGAATAAGAGCAGAAGTGGAAGTGTTTTGAAGGAAAGAAACAGGAAATATGAGTAACTAAAGAAAAGAGAGCTCACTATGATGACTAAGATGAGTAGATGTGGGTTAGAAGAACATGGCATCTATGCTATTCCATTGAACATATGGACATTTTATTTCAAATAATTTTAGTAGGAAACGATTATAATTTCCCAGGCATACGCCTTCTTGGGAATCTACCTCTTTATTTGGTGAATCTAGCATGATACAGAGCCATAATGAACATTACAGTTCATATTGCTTCTTTACTTCTAACATGTGGCAACACTAACCAGCTTTTGTGGGGATGACAGTTGTTAGTGAGTATCAATCAGTATGTCACTCATGACTAAATGACCACTTAACCCTCAGTGAGGCTTACAGGAATCCTTGAGATGATCAAAAGAAGCCTGTGGTTGCTCAGTGGATTGTTGAGCAATGATTGTTTCAATCTCTTTCCCCATAGGAGTTAGCTGAAATTCCCCAGGAACCTTCAAACACAGTTTAAGCCCCTTTTCAGTTCTAGAGAGAGAAATGGGGCTTTTTCAGGGGAAAAGAGAATCCCCATCACTGCCATTTGAAGGAAACTACAAATCCATCAAGGTTAGACATCATGTATTTTACATCTCACTCTACACTATGTACCTTGTTATCACAGATACTACATTTTAGTATTGATTTCTTATTAAAGTGTTGTATATTATTATCTTTCTTACCTAATATTATAATTCCTTTAAGAAGACTTGAGGACAGGTGCTTTGTTTTTCAGATGTGACACACAAAATATTTGCTCTTTTGTTTTTTGTTTTTACTTTTATATAAATATCTAAACTGGGACTACGAGAAAAGGTATATTAAATAGTAAAGGCGATATTGCCAGGGAAGGAAAGTCATTACTGATATAAACATTTATGGAATCCATAAGAGAAGCACCTATCCTCAGTGGCTGAGATAAGAGTCATCTAATAAAAGAATATATAAAAGGGTCTGTCAACTTAGTTCTTCAGGTAAAGGAGCTTGGTGTTGTCTCATTGCTTGGGTTCAGTTTCCAAGACTTACTTGTTAAAAGAAGAGAATTGAGTCCCACAAATTATGCTCTAACCTCCATGTGTGTATGTGTATACATGCACACACATGCATATATACAAACTAAAATATAACAAAAATTAAAACAATCTATTTGAAAGAATGCACAAAACAATTTGGTTGAATTTCCTATACCATTCATCAGGTATATTAGAATATACTCAGAATCACTGAAAAACACTTAAAATTCTAAAACTATTCTGGACAAGCAATACAATCGTTTTTGAATTTTTTCATGTCTAATTTAGAAAGTATTTTCTGAAAATTATATACACACATATACATATATACATACACACATATATGTATATATGCATATATATGTATATATGTACACACATATATATGTGTTCATATATATATGTATATATACATATATATGTATATATATACATATGAACGACACTGAGTCTTTGTATTCATTGCAGCAAATGAAGTTGGTTAGTTTCAGTACATGACATGAGGTAGAGTCAGATGGGAAGAATGGCTCTCAACTGAAAATGCCTCCATACACGTGGCCTGTAGATAAGCATGGTCAATGATTGATGTAGGAGTTCCCACATCACCCTACTTTGGTTAGTGCCACTTTTGGACAGGAAGTTCTGGGTTATGATCTTTGCTTCAGTTCCTTTCCTCATGTTTCCACCTTCACTTCCTGCCTTGACTTCCATCAGTAAGCCTGAGAGTTGAAAGATGAAATAAATGCTTTTTTTTCCTCTTCTTTCTTTTGGTTATGTTTTCTTTTTCAGAGTAATAGAAACCTTAAGATAATTATGATGATATCTGCACTGAAAATTTTTGTAAGAAATATGAGATCTTGGAAACACACCAAACAGTAATTTGAAGCCAAACAAAGAAATAAAGATCACAGTAATGATAAATTCATGGGAAATTACAAAGAGTATAGCTATTGTAACTGTACTAAGCACATAATTTGTTTTCTACAAACCTGGAGGATCAACACATTAAAGATATTAGATTATATCTAGAGAGTTAGCGCTAACAGTAAAGTCATTTGCTGCAAGAACTAAGGATCTGGATTCAGTATATGGGACCAAAGTGGAAAGACAATCGTGACTTCTACCTACTGTCCTCTGACCTCCACATGTGTGCCATGGAACATATGTACTTACACATACACATAGTACATCAATAAATGTAATAAACATTATTGGGTTACATTTTTGAACACATAATGTAAAATTAAGTGACTATGAAATTTATGATATAAAAAACTGAAAATAGGTAGTAATAGGGCTTTAAATAAGTAGAGTCTTTTATTATTAAAAAGACAATTACAAATTCAAATTAGAATATTGTACTTTAGGATGTCAACCATGATTTCCAAGTTATTCTCAAGAGAATAAGTAAAGAATACAAATCAAGAACCATTGAGAGGTATCTAAAACTTTTTCATTTTAGAAAATCACTGAAACACAGTAAAAAAAAAAAAATACAGAGAACAAGGCTTACAAACTAATAAAGCCTATAGAAAGCAAGAAAAAAATGACAGAAGCCCACCCACGTGCCTGGTCACTTTGTATGCAAATGGATTTTCAACTATCCAGTCAAAGGCAGGAAAGAGATATTCCTAAAAATACCCTTCTCAGTCTATATAATGTTACAAGTACGTGTGTTTGCGGGGGGGGGGGGATCACCAGTTGATATTGGACCAATTGATCAGTTGATATAGTCTTCCCCAGGGAAGACTACCCTATTCTCAGAATTCCTCACAAATTTGAAAGAGAGTAAAGAGGAATGCAAGAGAGTGCTTGGAGGAAAGGGAGAATTGTGTATTTTTATAACTCAAAAACAAAAGGAATATAAAATTGAAGAAAAAGACAGGAAAAGAGAATGAGGAAGACAGATTTGGGAGAGAGGGAGATGGAGGGAGAGAGAGAAGGAGGGAGGGAGGAAGAGAGAGAGAGAGAGAGAGAGAGAGAAGCAATAACAACATGGTGTGGTGGCACATACCTGCTAGTAATCTCACAGTTGGGAAATAGAAGCGTGTGTGTAAGGACTGTTTACTACAAGTTCAAGGCCAGTCTGACAATTTTATGCTATTTTAAAAAGATACAAAGACACTATTGAATGGAACAGAATGAAGAACATAATCTATACATAACAAAAAGAACATAGGTTCCTATACATGCAGCTAAATATAAACTTTAAATAAAAATTACAGTCACTTTATGAATTCAGTACTAACCTTTTTACCAAAGCCAAAAGCATTATAAGAAAAAGCTACCAACCAACAGTAATGTGTTTGAAGCAAATCTTCCCAACAAAGTACTAGCAAAATGATTCTAGAAGTGTATAAGATGGTCCAACCACAATTAAAAGTGAGAGTCAGTTCTGGAATAAGGGTTTTTCTTTTCATTTTTTTAACAAATAAAATTATGTGAAGTATACAACTTGATATTTTTGATAAGTGTTTACTCTGTGGAATAACTAAATTGAGCTTATTTAAATTTGTCTAACTTCATGTATCTATTAAGTTTTCTTTGCTGAGAATAGTTTTGATCTATTCTCTTTGCAATTTTCAATGTTATAATATATTTCTATTAATAAATTTAGAGTAGACTCTTGAACTTATTCATCTTGTCCATCTACAATTTTATTTCCTTCAACCATTATATCCCTTTCTCCAACCATCCACAAGGCATTTGCCCCTAAAAATGAATATTCTACTCTATGTATCTGAATTCAACGTTTCTGAAGTTTACATGGAAGTGATTGTTAAGTGCTCCTCGTCTTTCTGGACTTTGCAAAGATGTTTTCATATTAGTAAACCTATTAATATCACCTCATCAGCATTAAGACAGTAGCACATGGTCATCTCAACAGATTCAGAAAGAACATTAGATCAAATTTAACAACTCTTTATAATTAAAAACAAAACACCAAACAAATTAAAAACAACATGAGAGCATCTCTGCATAATAAAAGTCACACATGAAAGCACAATACCAGAAGGCAGAAAACTCAAAGATTTTTGTGTAAGATGTGGCATAAGGCAGGAATTTCTACCTACCCTATTTTTTATCAGCCTTAGTACTGCACATTCTAGCTACAGTAATTAGGCAAGAAAGATGAATAAACTTCTTTACAATTAATCGAGAAGACAAAAACATCCCATGTTCCCAGAATTCATAGTCTTATATGTGGAAAAAATTCCACAAAAATATGGTTAGAACTAATAATTCAGCAAAGTTGACACACATGGAACCCTACTCTACACAAATAATGAACAATTCACAAGAAAATTAGGAAGAATACCATTGATAAATATCATTAAAGTATATTATTTAAGAATTGATCAAACACATGAATGCCGCCTGCAATTAAAAACTATAAAGCGCTGGAGAGATGGCTTAGCAGTTAAGAGCACTGATTGCTTTTTCCAAAGGTCTTGAGTTCAATTTGTAGCAATTACATGGTGGCTTAAACCATCTGCAATACGATCTGATGCCCTTTTCTGGTGTGTCTGAAGACAGCTACAGCATACTCATAAATAAAATAAATCTAAAAAAAAAAAAACACTATAAAGCATCACTGAGATAAATTAAATAAAAGATAAGCAATAGATACAAGACTTCACTGTTAGAATCCAGCATTCCTGAAAGTGCGCATAGACTGAACACGATTCTTGTCAGAGTCTCAGGTACATTGTGGTCATAAATAGAGAAAGAACACTGCAGTAAAATTCATTTGTGATCTTAAGGAACTTGAGAAGTATAAATCAATAGAATAGAATAGACAGTTCATAAATTAGCCATTAAAATATAGGAATTCGGAATCATTCAGTGAAAAAAAAGAAAAAAAAAAAAAAGAGCCTTTCTTGTCAGAACATGGTCAAAAGACGACCCATGATGAACAATCCCTTGGGAAACTGTGTGAGAGACTCCAGGGAAAAAGGCAGAGGGCCTTTTACCTCAGGTGCATTTTGTTCCCTGAATTATTGTTGGGTGTGATTCTGTTCCTCCTGCATGAAACATTTACATTCAATTTATAAGACAAGTTTATTCGTGTTGGCTGTCAGAACTTAGCCATAGAACCTAATCTATTCAGTGTACCCTGAATCTAAATCTGCCCTTCAACCTTGCTTTTATGCTTTCTCAGATATAATCTATAGTACATGCTAGATAATTGGATTCAAATGGTCTCTCCTGAGAATGTTCTGGGAAAGAGCTGTTCTGTTAATATTTAAGTATACACTTACTGGCATTTATTTACATGTTTTTTTTCTGACTATGTTTTCCTGAACCCAGCCTTCTTTGGATCATTGTTTTCTTTGTCATGTTTGTGTATTAAGTACACTGCAACTGAAGTAAGGTTGTCTACAGCTTTACCCTGCAGTCTTCCCATTTTTTCAGGTCCTCAGATTCCAGGTCCAGCAGACAGGATCTGCATAGCTCAATGAAAGACAAAATTTGTAACAAATGTTTTTGGGAAAACAAGATATCCACATGTAAAAGAATGAAGCTTGACTGTTATCTAACATGATGTACAAATCATACAAGACGTTAAACTGGGGCTGGAGAGATGACTTGGTGGTAAAGAATACTTATTGCTCTTGTAGAGAACCCAAGTTCAGCTCCTAGCAACCAAGTAACTTCAGCTTCAGGGGCTCTAAAGCTCTCTTCTAGCCTGTAGGCACATGCACTTACATGTGCTCATCATGCACACACAAACACACACACACACACACACACACACACACACACACACCAGAGAAACAATTAAGAATAAGTCATTTTTTAAAGATGTAAAACTATACTAATTCTCTGAAGAAATTATAAGACAAATCTTTGTAATGTTTGATTTTGCAGTAATTTCTGGATATGACATAAAGGTAACTGTGCTACCCAAAGGGGAAAAATAGACAAATATGACTTTATGATAATTTTGTACAGCAAAAGATATTATCCCCAGAATATCAAAACCAAGCCATGGAATAAGAGAAACATTCACAAATCATCTATCTGATAGAGAATTAAGATGATTATACAGAGATCTCTTTAAATAAGAACAAGAAAACTGGATACATAGCACTCAAAGAATTTGAGCAGAATTTTTTTCTAAAGATAAATTGCCAACAAGCATGTACATGACAATACAAGTCAATTCTATGATGGAGTATGATATATCCCATATTACAAGAACTACACCCAGAAGGGGATGCAACCCCATATGAAGAACAATATCAACTAACTGGACCACCCAGAGCTCCTAGGGATTAAACCACCAACCAATGAGTATACATGGAAGGAGCCATGGCTCCAGATACATGAGATGGGAGGCCCTTGGTCCTGTGGAGACTTGATGCCCCAGCAAAGGGGGATGCTAGAGCGGTGAACTGGGAGTGGGTGAGTGGGTGGAGGAGCACCCTCATAGAGGCAAAGGGGAGGGAGAAGAGGGGGCATAGAGTGGGGATTTTGTGGGAAGAAGTCTGTTTTGCATGTCCAAAAAAAGGAAAAAAAATAATAAGCGTTTTGAGGATATAAAGAAATTGGAATCCATGTACACTGTTGATAAGAAGGCATAGTGTTATGGTTGCTATGAAAAACAGTGTGTGGTTCCTCAGAAAATAGAAAGCAGAACTGTCATTTGATGTAGCAAATTCCATTTGTATATATGTATCAATAATATTGAAAGAGGTATCTCATTAGTGCACTAGTTATTCATTGCAGCATTATTCACAATAGCTAACACACAGGTGAAATTCAGGAAGAATTTAGGGGTCATCCTTCTGCTGTGGTAAAACAGATGAATGGATGGTGATTTAACTTCCTGGTAGGAAACCTGCGAGGAAAATAGTAGGCTGTATATCATAAAAAATTTTGTTCAACTGTAGGCATGGAGAACACTTGTAGGACCACTGGGTCAGTGGTCCATACTTACTTCTGGGTTAGACCTACAGTGTTTTTGAGTAAATGGATAAATGATAGTTGAAGCCATCAGTTTGGATTAGGACAACTAGAGAGAATTGGTAGAAACCAAAATATGATCTAATATGTATATGAAAGAGAAGCCATTGTTAGGGCAGAATCATCAGAGAGAAAACTGCCAGGCAGTGGTGAGCGAGTTTCCAAAATAATGAGATGGTGATAAGAAGATAAGTGAACACAAACAGGTAAACCGACAGCTGATCATGAGGAGGTTCTGGTCTTCCTCTTCCTCTTCCTCTTCTTCTTCCTCTTCCTCTTCCTCTTCCTCTTCCTTTTCCTCTTCCTCTTCCTCTTCCTTTTCCTCTTCCTCCTCCTCGACTTTTTCTTCTCCTCCTCCTTCTCCTCCTTCTTTTTGTACTTTATTTTTAAAAGTAAATTTTAATACCCTTTTTGAACAAAAAGAACTTGAAAAGAAAACCATTATTGAACTTCTTACATGTTACAAAAAATTTTTGTAAGACATACATGTATTTTTAGTAAGATATATCTATTTCTACATTGATGACTGCCTTAGGATTTCTATTGCTGTGGAAAGGCATCATGATGACAGTAACTCTTATAAAAGAAGACATTTAAATGGACTATCTTATAGTTTCAGAGGTTTGGTCCATTATCATTAAGGTGTGCAGGCAACATGGTGCTGGAGAAAGAGCTGAGAGCAGCAGGAAAGACTATGCTTCTGAGATCTTAAAGCCCACCTCTAAGTAATGCACTTCTGTAGGGGTTTCATCTTTTGCTATGTATTATAATGCTAATACTGACCTCCTCTCTCCACCTTCCTCTCTCTCCTCCTCAAGGTCTCTCCTCCAACCTAAGCTCAGAAACCCAAACCCCACCTATCTCTCTTTTGCCCAGCTATAGGCTGTAGGCATCTATATTCATCAATCAGGGATAACTTGGGGGACAAGGTTACAGAGCATCATTTGTGTGTGTACAGAATCTCTTGTCCCTGAGTACAACCAGGCCTTGGGAACCATTATTTAACTTAGCATTACAATACATGGCAAAAGACCAAACCTCAACAATGTTTGCACCTGACAGCCCTTCCCACATGAGAGTCAGAGGTTCTTGATAAGGTAAGAGTGGGGTCCTGGTCCTGAGGTCAGTGGGACAGTCCCTAAGAGAATGTGAAAAGGCTTTTCCCAGGAATTAGATAAGGAAAACCATTCTGTTTCCGTTACACCTTCTTTCAAGAGCTTATCTGAATATGTGCTTCTTTCAAGCACTTATCTACACTAAGAAACCAGTGGCTTTGGAGTATGCAAGTATTTGGTAGCAAATACAGTAATACTGTGATGTAAGTCATACCATTACTTTATTTACATTTCTAGTCCATATACAGGAAAGTCCAATATTTGCTTGCTACAAAAAGTTCATATTAGGGTTAAAAAATGAGAGTCAATGTCATATGGAAAAGCTCTATTTCTACTTAAAATAAAGGGATTAAGGAATTTATAAGCAAGCTACATGGTTGGATAAACTAGGTTTGAATCTGGGCATGCTGTATTTATTTATCTTCTTCCTTTAATGTATAAGATTAGAATAAAGATGAAATCACCCTACACAAGAATTTGTGAAGAATATACATAATGTAGATTACTGATTTTTAAAATATGTGATGTGTTAAAGACTAGATGAGTTGCTTTTAGATGTATTTTATTGTTCTTGGTTCTCTATCCCAGGAGAAAATAAAGGCAGAAATCTTTATCCTCTCACTGCAAGCTCATGGGGATAAATTTCCTTTCCCTGTCTTCTTCCTAAGTGAGAACTTCTATCAGGGCATAGGACCCCTCTTCCCCCCAAACAAAACAAATCAACAACCACAATAACAAAAACAAAAACAGCACCAGTAAGAACAGTCAGCAAATGAACCATTTCCCGTGGGCCAAATGCAGAGATCATGCCTGGCAAATAGGAGAGAAGAAAAGATGTTATTGAAAATAAGTGGTTTGCTCTGTCTTCAAGGAAAGGGAAGTGAGTACAATTTGTTGTCTCACTAGGAGTCAGAACATCTTAGTGTGCATCTCTGAGAATGGAGCTGAAAATGGCAGTCACTTTTCCAACTCCCCATGTACAAAATGAAGGCAGCAAACAAATAATGGTTCCTGCATAGTAGGAAGGAGTATACACATAATGATGTGCTCAGAAGCACAGGAAATAAATGATCTATAAAATTGGTTTTTACTTGCTCTGATGATCCATAGTTCTCTTGAATACCTTGAGCTCTTTTGAAGTTTCTCTAAATTGTCAACATAGCCTTATGCTTATTGATTCTTTGAGATATGATGAACTGAGACACAACATTGCTTGGCAGCTAGCACCAGCTGAGGAGCTCTTCTACAAGGCTTTCTCCTTGGTCATCAGGTAATTCCTTCCCCACTACAGGATGAAATAACAAACTATACTGTTCTTCTAATTAAGAAAATGGTATGATGGAACAGCAGGTGTATTAAATGTAGAACCAAAAAATTCTGGTTAGAGCTAACTGTGTCCTCTGAACTCCTCTAGACTAACAGAACTACAGTTTTCTCTTAATGAAAAGGAGCAGGACATAGTATTCCTGTGGTAGAGGCTTCAAAGAGGATATTGTAAAAGCTTATGAAAGCACACACATTCTCTCTCTGGAAGGCTACACATTCTAGTAATGGTATTTATTCACATATAACATTAGTCTAACTTTCCACTCTTTAAGAATGCATCCTATGATGATAACCTTTTCACTTATAAAAATATCAATGCATAATTAAAAATTTGAAACACATAAAAATAGCTTGGTGTATTTTTTGTAACAAAACACTGAAAATATAATGCTTACAAATACCAGTTAGTTTTTCATAAACCTTATGGCTACAAGTCTTGAAGTAATCAACATTGTTCACTTCAAGTAGACTGAACTGAAGCTGGTGATTCCTGGGTGGTTTCTGCTGAGTCAACTGGATTGTGGCTGCTGATTTGTGTTTGGTGTTTTCTAGAGTACTGAACTGTTGATATCCTGACAATGAAGATTGGATTCACTCCCAAAGAACTATATTTAAACAGGTCTACTTCTCTGGTCTTCTAATAATTTTTCTTTCCCATTACCTGTGGTGGGTGGTGGGCTAGAGAAGAGGTTGAACTCTTGCTAAAGTAGGTTGAAAAATATGTGCCTACAGTTCTTGCCTTGAGATACACTCTTCCTACCTCAGCCTTGAGATATACTTTCTCTGCTTCAGCCTTGAGATGTGCTTTTCAACCTCAAGACTTCCAGCTTTGAGACCAGCCAGATACAAGAAGCCTGCCTACCTGCTACTTTGAATAGTGACCTGCTTTCTGTAGAGTTGTCCTGTGAGGGATTCTTTTGAGTGGGCTTTTGGTGACTCTTTGTGAGCTTGGAGAGGAGACACCTCCTGTCAGTGGTAGCTGACACCCTGCAGTGAGTGGAAGGTAGAGTCCGAATGCTGACAACTTTACTGTTGACAGCCTGCTATTATTGAGGGTTTCCCTGTTTCTACTTTTTTTTTCCATTCTCCTTTGAGTCATTACTCTTTTGTGCCAAAAAACCAAACCACACCAAACAAAACCAACCAACCAAATCTACTCTTCAGTGTCCACTCTATTCTTGAAGGGAGAGCAAGATTTGAATCAGAGATTAGAGAATCTTTCTGTCTCAGAAATGGTAGGTGCGTAGTAACTGTTTCCTTTAAGTGTTCTTATATTTCTCATAAAAATACAAAGATGACTTAGTCTGCAGCCAGAGAGCTTTGTTGTGATACTTTTAGGGAGAGTTGGTTTTCTCCATTAAATAACTGACTCCTTATCCTACGAATGGTCTCAGTTTTGTTTAATGTATCCTTTCTTGCTTTGGTGTCCAAACCCTGATCCTACTTGGAAAAGATTTTGCATTTTGTCTTTGGAATGGAATCACACTTACCCCACAGGAAAACACTGCAGTTAATATCGCAGTAAAAGGAGGTCAAAGAGGTATATTTGTTGTTCTTCTTCTAAATATGTAAAATAACTAAGTAATCTATAGTTAATGAAAATGAAATTTATCATATAATTAGTTATAAATGAATATGACAATGGTGGTTTGAAAGAAAATACAGCCCCCCTCCTTCCCCTGTAGACTCACAGGGAGCAGCACTTTTAGGAGATGTGGCCTTCCTGGAGTAGGTGTGGCTTTGTTGGAGTATTTCAGCTTCTTCTTGCTACCTCCTGATCAAGATGTAGAACTCTCCGCTCCTTCTCCAGCACCATGTCTACCTACATAGGCTTCCTGCCATGACAATCATAGACTAAGCCTCTGAAAGTGTTAGCCAAATTAATTAAATGTTTTCCTTTATAAGAGTTGTCCTGGTCATGCTGTCTCGTCATAGAAGTAGAAATCCTAAGACAATGATTAATTGGCAAACACACCATTGATTCATTCCTATCTCTATTTATTCCACGTGCACTTGGAAGTTTTAGGGGGACTCTTTTTTTCCTTCAATAGTTTTATTTTGTTTTGTTTGGTTTCCCTCTGTGGACTGTGGGCTTCTCTCTTTTGGCCTCTCTACTTTCCTGTCTACTTTCTGTTTACAGAAAACCCTAACTTTTTGATCCCCTGCTCATACCTTGTTCTTGCAGTTTTATTTTATGACTCATGTCCTACATTTTGGTAGGACTTTCAGAAAGTGAGCTCATGGTGCTTGCCCTTTGTTCCGCACAAAGCCTGCTCATGGCTCCTGGATCAATCCTCCTGCTACAGTCTCTGTACCTTCTCTCTGCCTTTGTTGTTGATTCTTGGAGAGAATGCTGCCTCTTAAGTTGAATTGCCTTTTCTCACATCTATAGATACCTCCCCAGGTTCTGCCTATCGGAAGAAAATAGCTCTTTAGAAAATCTAAATATTTTCTGTTACAATACCAAAGCCTTATTCAAAATAAATTCTTATAATATTCTAGAAACCAATGTTCTTTTTAAAGTCATTTAATTAGTGTATCATCTTGTCTAAGTTTTAGCAGTTTTACTGTTAAACTGAGAATTTCACTTGAGGTCATTGCATTTAGCATTTTCCCAGGAAAAAGAAGTTTGGCTAATTTAACTTCACAGGAAACTTTTTTCTCCCTTAAATCCCAGTAATGCTAAACTATTTTCTAATTGGTTGAAACAATATCTTCTGTAGATCATTAATTAAGTTGAGGCAATATGGTAATATCTAAATATAAAATATTACAATGGTAAACCAACTATTATAATAAAAGATGAAACAATCTTAATGACAAAAGCTTAACTTATTGTTATTACATTTATGTAATAATTTTACCATATACTTTACACAATAATAGTGAACATTTTAAATAGACAATAAATGTATCTTTTACTCAGTGTCAATAACAATAAAAAATAAATGTCAATTTCATTTATTGGTCTCTGAAATTTTTCAACACAGCTCCTTTTCTTTCATTGCTGTAGTATTGGATGAGTCACCATTTCCTCAAGACTCCAAATATTCACTGTGCTCCTTTTCCTCTAGCCTGTGATAGTTTATAAACATCAGCAACACTGGACTACCAGAAGGTAGAAAGCACAAAATAAATATAAGGGCAGAGGCAGCTAAAAACAAAATAAAAAACAAAACCAAAACAAAACAAACAAAAACCAACAAAAACCATATATACATACCAAAGTGAAGTCAAAGCAAGGACCCAATTACAAGTCAAATAAATACACTTATAATAACAGCATATTTAAACATGATTTAAAATTCAATATACCTCTGAATTTTATAAATCAGATGGAAAGTTCAACTATTTGTTTTTTGTATAAGCATTGGTATTAGAACTTCAGTAACTAGAAATGAAAGAAAATTATTAAATGATGTATTGGATTTTTAAAATGTAAGTTAAAGTTGAAAATAAGCTTTATAAATTCCTACAACATCTTTTAGGTTTGAACTCTTTTCTGAAGTCTGTCTTCTTATCAACAGTTTGGTTGACATTATATATAATGGTGATATTATTGATTATATGTCAATGCTCCATGTTCCCCAAATGGCATCCTTTTTATTGAACTCATTTGTTCAAAATAGAACATCAGTATAGTACATTATAATGTGAACATATAAGAGAGAAGATGCTAACACATTAACAGTCCAAGGTGTACATGTTACATGTAGTAAATCACATCATACATGTTGGTGAATATTAGCTTATTCACAGGTCTAGTTGACCCTTTCCTGAGGTCACAGACACACCATCCTGTAGGTTAATGAGCTGTTTTTGCCAATCAGTTTTAATATGATTTGGGAAGACGGATAGACAATTTCATTTCTTCCTTTGAAGTTTGAAATCAAGGTCTGAGAAATTTTGACTGGCCATACTTCAGACGTACAGGGCATTAATAACAATATAGAGTGAGCTTGGTAGTAATGAATATGCATAAGTAGAGCATGATGACAAAGGTACAGACTAAGCATACTCATAAGAACAAAACAAAGAACAAAATAGGAAAGGCAGTTTTGAAAAATAGTTATTTTTTCTTCAGTGTTTATAGTGCCAATCCACAAAGAGACTAACTATCTTATTTTGTGTGATGAATTTTGGGAAACTTTAATATTCTTAAATCAATCTTTTTTCTTTTCTGGTTGGTTTGGTAAGGAGCAGTGACTTAGATTATCTGCTTCCAGTTATCCCATCATCTGCTAAGGGCTATTGACTTGATCAGGTGACAAAGACAACTAACATATAATTAAATAAAGCCAAACACTTAAAAAATACAAAGCTGAATAAATTTAATAAGGTTAATGTCAAAGAGGCAGTCTTATTTAAAAAGGAAAATACTATGTAATTTGCACTACTAACAAAATTGATCTATGCAATTAAACAATCTATAACTCATAGCCTCCCTTTCTCTCTTATGGTCCTTCAATTTTACTAATATCAAATAATTTAATTATGAAGGTGTGAGGAGTATATTTCAATTATTTATACTGTTAAAGTTAATTAGAAAATTAAATATTTTGAGACATGCAAAATATAGGGATTTTCTAGACGTTTTTCAAAGTAAAATTTCCCCCTCTTAAAGCAAATATAAGGATACCTGGAGAAAGTTTTACATCAATATTCAGGAATCATGTCTGTATTACTCACAATCAAAGTATGTGCAAAACCACCAACAGCACTTCACGTTCACTATTAATGAGTTTGCCTCATGATTTGACTTTGTCCCTTTCCTGGAATAAATTAGCTTCATTCTTTGGGTTTTCCCTAAGATTCCACCACTCTGTGTTTAAACATCTTTTGCTTTAAAAAAAATTCTTGGCTATTTTTAAACAAAGATGTTTATTTATAAGAATAAGACTTAGTGCATGCATATTAATAAGTACAGTGTAAAAGCTTTGTTCCTGTGCCAAGGTTGCATACAGAAGATCATATCTGGGTTTTTGTTCTCAGTTCAGCTAAGTCCTCTTGAGGACTTTAACTGTGTTAAAGAATGAATTTAATTTGGATTTGAAAAGTGTAGGTAAGGGCATCCCTCTGCTTGCTCTCCAATATTTGATGAGAAGTCATTTATGAGATGTGTTGGGATATACTGCTTTCTGTAATTTTGTTTCCTGATATATGAGATTGTCTGATTCTTCATTAATCTTGAATTCTCTTTCTAGGTATTAACATAAATTAATTAACATCTATATTTTTCTTATTTTCTGAAAAAGAAGATAAATGACGTAGTCACAGCAAAGATGTGTGGATAAAAATGTTCTAAATGATTTTGTCAAGAATGGATGGATCAATGTGTGAAGCTGAATCCAAAGGATGGACCCAACGACTGCGGCTGCCAGGGATCCATCCCACAATCAGCCACCAAACATAGACACTATAGCATATGCCAGCAAGATGGTGCTGAAAGGGCCCGGATATAGCTGTCTCGGGGGAAAATATACCAATGCCTGGCAAACATGGAGGTGGAAGCTTACAGTCAGCTAGTAGATGGAACACAGGGTTCCCAAGGAAGAAGGAGCTAGAGAAAGTACGCAAGGAGCTGAAGGGGTCTTCAACCCTCTAGGTGAAAGAATAACCATGAACTAACTAGTACCCCCTGAGCTCATGTCTCTAGCTGCAAATATAGAAGAGGATGGCCTAGCTGGCCATCAGTGGGAAGAGAGGCCCCTTGGTCATGCAGACTTTATATGCCCCAATACAGGGGAACGCCAGGGCCAAGAAGTGGGAGCGGATGGGTAGGGGAGCAGGGCTGGGAGGGGGGAGGGTATAGGGAACTTTCTGGATAACACTAGAAATGTAAATGAAGAAAATATCTAATAAAAGTTGAAAAAAAAAGAATGGATGGATCAATCCAGTAATAATTATATTGCAAATGTCTTTTTTGGTGAAATCACAAAATATTTCCTTGTAGTCAAGGTAGAATCTGGACAATATAAAGTTACATGCAATTCTCATCAATATCAAGAATTATACTATTTTAATAAGCCAACCTAAATAATCAACCCATGTAATCCATATCTAGCTTCTGCCCAAAACTCTCAAAAAATTGTCAGGACAATTTTTATTGGATGGCATTTTAGCAATTTAATAATTTGGCCTTGTATACCTATTAAGCGCTTAAAATATTATAAAGAGAAAACTTCATATGATACTTATCATCATTGGAAATATCAGAAGGAATATGACTTTGAAATAAACTCTGAAAAATTACATATTTGTTGAGGTGGACAGTGTGGCTTTGCTTCTTCATTCATCCAGATATGGGATTTACTTCTCAGTTTTTTGGCTTTTAATTTCCTTTGAACTTTGCATTGTGACTTGATTTTGACCAATAGATTGTAATTTCTAAGTCTTAGTACTGAAGGAGCCTAGCAACTTTTAATTTTTCATCCTGTGTGTGTGTGTGTGTGTGTGTGTGTGTGTGTGTGTTGTGTGTGTGAACAGAACAGCATGACCAAGGAACCAACCAAAAGGTAATCTTTGAATGACAATGATTTTAATGCAATTCCTCATTATTGCTGCAGCATCAAGAGTACCAATTTGTAAAGATAACTCTAAAACATAATCAGCAGGAAGGGGGAAGCCCTGCTTACAAAATGTTGAATAAGAATCCCATGATGCTGTTGCCTGGGGCTTTTTGATACAGACTTTAAATGAATTAAGGGATAGAAGCCATGAAAGAAAGGTCTTATAGTTTCTTCAATCCTTAATTTCCTCATGAGGCACTTTCTAGATTTTCCCCAAATAACAATGTTCTCAATTCTGCGTCCATCCCTGTAGGAAGCAATGAATAAACTTGTGGGGCTCCCCAAGTAGGGAATGTAATCTGGGATCTCCAGCAGAAATGGGGACATCCAGTTGGAGTTCACCCCCTTCAAAGGGCCTGTCCCTTCCTACCTGGGGAATGCCTACAGTGCCACTTTCCTACTTCTAATTTGGTAGTGTTTGTGGACATATTTTCTGTGCTGTTGACAAACTATTCAGGATTATCTAGGTCTGCTTTATGATTTCAGACGATAAAATGGACTTATTTTCGGTTTCTACCATATAGTTCTGCAAAATAGAGTGGCTAGCTCTGGTTTATATTCCAGTCTCCACTTCTTCAAAAAGCAAAGGCTCAGAAAAAAAAAAAAAAAAAAAGAATTAAGTGTGTGCCCCAGTTGGGACCAGGGCAGGAAAAGATCAAGAAGGAAAATGAGCAAATTGACCTTAGAAACACTTTCAGAATTTGTCTGCTAGAACTTTCTGACTTGTTATTATGAGCATTTTTTTCGCCAAATCCTCTAGATATGAGTTTCAAATATTGCATTGCTTTAATGTCTGTTATTACTGAATTGTTTTGTGGCCTAATTATGAAAGTCTGGTTTCAGAAACAATATGAAAGCAAACGTTCTTGGCATAATTGTGAAGCTTAGGTCTAAAAACAGAAGTGGAAACAAGCTGAATAACTCACCACAGAAAAAAATGAAACTACTACATGCAAATTGACATAGCAAAAAGAAAAATAGTGGGATATATTTCACAATTCATTAGAAACTGTTCATATAGCCAAAGTATTTCTGACCTAAGGTTAGTTGAGTTTTGTTGTTGTTGTTGTTGTTGTTGTTCCAGCTTTCAGAATGAAAAGCTTTCTCACAGTTCTAATATTGGGTCCTTAAAACTGTTAAGTACTCTTTTACATTTATTGGCAGAATAGCTGACCTATTCCTAAACATTTCTGTAAACAGAGTTAATCTAAATATAAAAATTTCCAATGTTTAATTATTACATCGTGTTAAACTGTTTTGTATTTAAACGTCTAAGTTGCAAAGTAAAATACCATTAGTATAAATAACAATACAAGTAGCTCGTTGTTATATAAGGTTATATAAGGTTATATAAGGTTAGACTCCTAGCACTGTGACTTTCAGCTTTAAACACTTTGATTTATGTTCTAAATAATGAATATAGCATAGTAAGTTTTTAGTATAGTAGAATTTGGTGTTCCATATTTTTGGATCTGACCAAATATCTGATAATTTTATAAAATGTTTTAATTTAGATATAATTTCAAGCTTATAGAATTGTATAACAATAGGCAGCTATTTCTTTATATTTTGCTGGAGAATTTTCCTATTAAATGTGAGTGCTTTTGGCATAAACATGTGCATCCATCTATCTCTATCTATCTATCTATCTATCTATCTATCTATCTATCTATCTATCTATCTATCATCTATCTATCTATCATCTATCTACAGGTTCATATATTCATATGAACATATGTACATAATAGATAATATATATTAATTTTAAGTAATTTCATTAATTTTCTCTAAATATTCATTTTTTATATAAGCAAATACATTCCCTATTAAGTTATAATAAAGCAACCAACATTAGCAAATTGGAGATGAAGAGATATTTCATCAGATAATGGTTCTAGCTTCTTTGCCTTATGACCTAGGTTTGATCCCTGACTTCCACATGGTAAAGATAACTGATTACTTCAAATTGTTCTCTGCCTTCCATATGCGTTCCATGACATGAACATTCACACACACACACACACACACACACACACACACACACACACACACAATTTTAAAAAATTAAAATTAAAATTATCAAATTTAACATTACAGTGATATTCTTATCTATTTCAGATTTCAGATTCCATGGTGAAATGTTGTGATTGGCCTCAATAAGGTACTTCACAATACTTCTTCATTGTCCCCAAATACAACCCAAAACAGTATGTTTCACTTCGTTCTTGTCACTTTTTAAGTTTTTTCCCTTTTATCATAGAGACGTTTTCTACTTCATTTTCCTTAATTTTGATGTTTCTGAAAAGGTCATGTTATTTTATAAAGTGTCTTCTCAGTTGTGTTTTCCCATATCTTCTTGATAGATCTTGGATTTAGAGTTTGGACCACCGAAGCATAAAATAATGTTTTATCTTTCTAAGAGCAAACAGAGAACACTTGACAACAATCTGTCTAGTGACTCTTCTAAAACATTTATTAACAGTCTCTCATAGAACTCATAGATTCTTATTTTATTTAGCAATTGTAGTCACTGAAATATTTATTTCATGTTTACCATATCCCATTTTTGGACAGGAGAAGCTGGCTCCATTATTTCTTTGTTATATGACATCAGTGTTTAAGAATTTCTCACTGTCTGACACAGGATATAAAGCTCATATTTACTTTTCCTTGGCCCTCACATCAGCCATTTCTTTACAAAGTTTTGATTGTTGGAGAAAATGATTTAGAAATCAAGATCTGGACATTTGATAAGGCCTTGCCATGGGAGCTTTCTCAACAAATCTTAGAAATGAAATGCCAGTGTTACTAAGTTACATTTAACTAGAGCTTAAGATTTGTATGTAACTTTAAACACAGAATTTATGTATAGTGAAACTAAATAGCAACATATATGTAATCAACAGGATTTCCTCAAAGTGTCTGGTCATCCCAACCCTTGCTGAAGTGTAGTTTTTAATTTACCTTATATATTATTTCAAGCATTGCGAAATAATGTCCCAAAGAAAAAGCATAAAGGATTAACAGTTCACTTAGTCTCCCAGTTTTAAAAGTGTCTATCTAAGATCAGCTGGATCATTCCTTTAGGCTCTAACTGAGGCTGGATATCTATAAAACTGTGTGGAGAGGAGGCTGCTCACAAAGACAGACTGGGGATTGGAAGATGAGAAGAAGCAGAAGGATAAGGCAGAGGGAAGAAGAAGAGGAAGAGAAAAAGCAGAAGGAACCAGGTTAAAATAGACTGCATGGACATGATACCCGGCAATGTACTTACCTCTTACAGTTTTACTTTTTAAATTTTTATTAGATATTTTCTTTATTTACATTTCAAATGTTATCCCCTTTCCTAGTTTCTTCTCCAAAAATCTCCTATCCTCTCTGCCCCCCCCAATCCCCAACTCATCCACTTCCACATCCTGGCCCAGGCATTCCCCTATACTGGGTCATAGAACCTTCACAGGACCAAGGGCCTCTCATCCCATTGACTAGGCCATCCTCTGCTACATATGCAACTAGAGCCATTAGTCTCTCCGTGTGGTGGTTTAGTCCCAGGGAGCTCTGGGGTTACTGGTTAGTTTATATTGTTGTTCCTCCTAGGGGGCTGCAAACCCTTTCAGCTCTTTGGGTACTTTCTCTTGCTTCTTCATTGGGGACCCTGTGCTCCATCTGATGGATGACTGTGAGCATCCAATTCTGTATTAGTCAGGCACTGTCAGAGTCTCTCAGGAGACAGCTATATCAGGCTCCTGTCAGCAAGCTCTTGTTGGCATCTGCAATAGTGTCTGGGTTTGGTTGTTGTTTATGGGATGGATCCCCAGGTAGGGCAGTTCCTGGATAGTCATTCCTTCAGTCTCTGCTCTGAACTTTGTCTCTGTAACTCCTTCCATGGGTACTTTGTTCCCCCTTCTAAGAAGGAATGAAGTGTCCACACTTTGCTCTTCCTTCTTCTTGAGTTTCATGTGTTTTGCAAAATGTATCTTGGGTATAGTGAGCTTCTGGGCTAATATCCACTTATCAGTGTGTGTTCTTTTGTGATTGGGTTACCTCACTTAGGATGATATCATCCAGATCCATCCATTTGTGTAAGAATTTCATGAATTCCTTGTTTTTAATAGCTGAGTAGTACTCCATTGTGTAAATGTACCACATTTTCTGTATCCATTCTTCTGTTGAGGAACATCTGGTTTTTTCCAGCTTCTTGCTATTATAAATAAGGCTGCTATGAATATAGTGGAGCATGTGTCCTTATTACATGTTGGAACATCTTCTGGGTATATGCCCAGGAGTGGTATTGCTAGATCTTCTGGTAGAACTATGTCCAATTTTCTGAGGAACTGCCAAACTGATTTCCCTCTTACAGTCTCTAACACCCCAATGTTATCATCCATCTATGCACTCACATTAGATCTATCCACTGTGTAGGTCATAGCCCCTATAGTCAAATTATTTCCTCAAAGTATCTCTATGTATTTTCTCTATTAGTGACCAAGCCTTTAACACAGGAGACCTTTGCAGGATACTTAATATTCAAACATAAGCACTTTACCTAAATTGTCAAAATGATCCTCATGTCTGATTAGTACACAGCAAATTTGTAAATAAATATAGTATACATGTTTCAGTGTTGAGAGTTTTTTTAAAGATGTTTTAATTCACATAAGTGATTTTAACATCTACATTTACTTACTGCAAATTAAATTTAGAACAAATTTAAATTTAGTGGGGAAAACCCACTAGTTAGGACTTCCTTTTAATTTTTCTAACTCTTAAGTTACAAATTATTAAATCTCAAGAAAGAATTCCTTAGAGTCAAGAAGCTCTTATTTCTTTATTTTGTTAGAATCATCATGGTATAAAATGTGGAAATAGAAAAATTCAAATATCAGCTTTTTCTTGTTGTTATTTGCTTGTTTATTATGAAGAAATTGTAATAGCCAAAGATGGCTCTGACATTATTGAATAAAAAAAAGGTGTCCTGAGCAATGAAAAACAGCAAATGGAAGAGGACCTGAGGAAGAAAGAGAGGGAGTTAATACCCAAGAGGACATCATTTTGAAACAGTGGACGGTATATTCTTACTGATTGCATCCATCTCATTGAAATCTAATGGAAACACATTAAAACTAAAAGAAAAAAATTATACTGCTTGTTATCAATGCAGAATGTTTGTTGTCCAGGATGACGAAAATAAAGATGTACTCAATGGCAAATAACAGCTATGTCTGAATTGTCTCTTGTGCAGATATTATGTCTGATGAGAAGTAGTGAAAAACAAAACCTGTAGGAGGTGCAATAGCCATGATGCCCTTGAGGTGGAGGAAATGGAAGGAACTAAAACTGTTCTCTTGGGAGGACAGGCTGGGTGAAGAGTGGAAAAGCCAACTTTGCATGTATTTAGGATATGATATGGAAGGATTTGCTTTATTATATTTGTAGACATCAACCAACAGCACTAAAAATACATTGCATGTGTATTTGAAGCAGGCTATAATGCAGTGTAATGGGATCTCATACAGTGATTGTGCTTGAGTTTGACCTTGTGGGCAAATACTTTTTCATTTCGTTACATATGAAGTTCCCTTCTCATCAAAGGCTTATGTTGTTCCAATGTCATGTTTAGAGATATCACTCTCAGTAATACCATCCGGATTTGGCATAGTCAGTGCTTACTCAATGATAGAATTGAGATTGATAGCATCATTCCACATAGATGTGGAGACTGTGAGGCAGGGTCACTTAGACACTCTGGGTCACTGAAGGCAACCCCTTTGGGATGTATCTTCTATCTGAGCCTACCTGTTCATGCTGCCTCTGTTTTTAGACCACCAAGAGAAAATAGCTTTGTTCCATTCCCTGTCTCCTACTATTATGTTCTGTATTATCACAAAGGACAGAAAAAACTGAACCAAGTGACAATGTCAAGACTTAACAAAAACACCTTTCATTCATATGTGTGGAGAATGTACTCAGTATAAACTTCAATCTTGGATATCTCTAAAAAGATATTTAAAACCATTTCCTTGAAGTAGGTTTCTGGATATTCAAAGAATTAAATCCATGCTTGGCATAGTTAAGAAAAGAATGAATGATTTCTAAATAGTTGTTGAAATAAAATGAATTAATCATCCTAGTAAGTCTTAGTGTAAAAATATTTTATGACATTTTAAAAGTTTCAAAATGATAATCCATGTTTGCTTCTATGTGCTAACACTCCATTAATTATAGCATCTGATTACCTTATTCTTCAAACATGCCAGATAAAGTTTACTTAACTCTTTTTTTACTCTGCTAAAAAATTATCAAACAGGCTAACATCTGTTTTGCATTATGGTATGAGTCAGTCTTCTGCTGTTCCTCAACCCGCATGTACACTCTCACACACTCAAACTCATACATGCCTGTGCTATGCTTTATTGCCCTGCCTTTTCACATACTTCTATATACACGTTGGATGCAACTCTTAGCTTTATAGCTTCATATTCATGAACCTCTATGTTGACCTATATACAATAGAGAGACAGAAGGAGGAAAATGGGCGTGGGGTGGGGGGAAGAGATGGAGTGGCACAAAGATAGTAAAGTCTTGTCAACGTCCTAACATAATAAGACCTGACAGTTGTTGAGTGTTTTGTGTTAAACAACATACCAAGTATTCTACATAATTTGTCTCACTATGCTGTCAGAACAACTCTTTTGAAAGTGTATTGGTATTTTCATTTTTAAAATCTAATAGTTAATACTGTGGTAAATGAAATCTACAGTTGTTCACTATGAATGGAAATTTTCTTAATTCTTTTATTGCCTGGTCAGTAATGTCAAATAGCATTTTTTACCTATTTCCTTTATACATTCAAGCTTATGCCTCCAAATCATATATTTTTCTTCTGTATCTTTTTCTGTGTGTTAAGGAAAGTAGTTCTCTGATGAGACTTCAAATACCATAACACCATGGGATTTTTGCAAATGCATAGAAACATTTGAAATTGTTAAACTGAGAAGATGTTCCCAGCAGAGGCCAAGATTCTCTACATCTCACAGTGTACTGGGTAACTCCTAACAGAGTTATGTGGCCTAATATGTTCACAGTAATAAGACTAAGAAACTTATCTAGAGAGAGATGGTCTTGAAGAGAAATGTCAATATTTTTAATTGTATTTTCATAAAATTATTTATCTCTGAGGGCTTCTTTTAGGATGTTAGAAATAATGGCTATTAGAACATTTCAGGAATCTCTTTGGCTGTTACACTGATTCACAAAGCATGCAACCTTAATTGTTGTTCAGATAATAGAATTTCTGCATTGTTCTTGATTCCAAACTGTGTTTTCAAAGTGTCATATTAGCACCTGGTGCTCAATACTTTATATATATATATATATATATATATATATATATATATATATATATATATATATATATATATTTGTACAAGAAAACTTTTATGAAATCATCTCTACCAGCTTGTCTGACTTCATTTATATTATTCTGGGGATGAGGTAAAGTAACCAGAAAAAAGTGAACATACCCTCTCTATATGTCACTGCTTTGAAACTGCTTGGTCCCCTTACCTGTCCCTTAAACACTGGCAGTTGTATGTAATCAAATTGTAACACCCACTGGCCCACTAAATCTTCTAATAGTAAGACTTTTCTGATATGGGGTTTAGGCCTCAGCTAAGCAGTTTGAATAGTCAGTGTCCATAAAAAATCCAGGAAGCAGAGGTAGTTGGAATGTACTAAATAGGAGATAAGGGAAATACATGAATTTTGACTGATGACAGTGGAAAGTTTGCATGTTTTCACATATAAAATGGCATATTTTGTGGTTCAGCTAACATTTGATTTTATTCTTTGAGCATATAACACAGTGAAAAAAGTAGTAGTCCTAAAATTAGCCTATTAATTGCTCAGATATAGGCTGTGGAGAATTTGGGATAGTTGGTAAATTTGTATCATTTACTTTTAGTTGATTGCTTACTGGAAATGTGAATTTATCTGTCTGTAGAATAATAACATATGTTTTAGTACTTCTATTTAAAATATATTACATTTATTGTATGCATGTATATATGTGAGCATGTGTATGTGCATGTATGTGTGTGTGCATGTGGTATAGAATACATGTGCAAATCAGAGGACAAATTGCTGGGGTCAATTTTTTTCTTCTACCATAAGGGTCTTGGAGACTTACCTGGGCTTTCAGGCTTGGCAGCAATTGTCATAATTCCTAAAGCCACCTGGCCCTCTTCAAACTTAAATTACTATATTTAAGACAGTGTTGCAATGAGCATTTTTGACTGATATACTATGAACATTTGTTGAAGTAACAAATGCTTTTCTTTGTCTTTTGAGTCTATGCCTCACTAAGTAGCCCAGTCTGTCCTTGAATTTTTTCTTATTGAAAATCTTGTCATTTTGAAGTGTGGTATGTGTGATACGTTTCTTTTGATATCCAGATTGCAGTTTTGTTACATTGTCTGATTTCAGAATTGTGGTCTTGGATAGAGACGAGACTTTAGGATGGCATTTAAAGTCATTAAATGGGAATTTCCTCAGCTTTGGTTAGAAAATGGGGCATCTTAATTATTAAAAATCCACAGGCTCTTTTTCCCTTGTGAATAATGCAGATGTGTCACCAACCTACTGTTTGATTAGTTCATTCCGGGTGGTTCCTTGGAATGGCACATGAATATTTACTCAGTAACATCTAAATTTTCTTCTGCTCTGTGGTTGAATCTTCTCTTAGGTGCATGAGGATGGTTCTTCACTGGCACTGGAGGTGAGTTCCTGCACTTAAAGAGGTTGATTGTTGATGTTGTTATGTATAGAGCTCTCTTCCATCAACTAGAATGAGCTCTTACCACCCCAGGGCCAAATGGAGGTTCATGAGCCGTCTTCTACTCTACCTTCATCTAGTAGTGTTGAGATGTCACTATACTTCACAAAGCCTTGGTCTCCTTCTCTTCTATCAATGAAGTTTAGACAGTACCTAAAATGTCAAATTTTGGAAAGGAGAACTATATATGAAGGAAATATTTGGCTTTTATCTTCATGTTTTATTTCCAGGATTCCAAGGAGGGAATTCAAATATTCTCAGTCTTTCTCTGAGCCAAACCCATCTTGAAGATTCCCACCATCAATGTGCCCAACGTTAGAATGACCCTCAGAAGCTTCTGTGTGTTATAGAGAGTTCTAGATATAGAGTGTTCTATATATGGTGTTATAGTCCATCTTTTCATTTGAAAAAGTTGAAAGAAGAGGAGGGAGGACACCCGAAATTTGACAAATGAATTCAGAAGTGATTTTTCTCTAGATTCAAATAGATAGCTCTTCTAGATGTTCGCACCAAATATGTTCAGCAAGCTTTCTGATAGTGACAATGATAGAAATTGCATATCAATAATGATGTGCATATTCTTGGTCAAATGCTTTAGAAAGCAAAGGACTGGTCTGCATTGTGATTGCTATGGTACATTCAGCATTCCCTTATTTTGATTACATAAAATTTCTTGCCATAGATAATTCCAGCATTAAAGGTAGTCTAGCTTGTAAAATAGAAAACCAGCCTATATATGTGGGCATTTAGTTTGTATCAAGAGAGGAAAATATGAGGCCCAAATAACATGTTTGGCTTCAATACAAAACTGCCTGCACCTCCCATCCAAAATGGAGGGCAGAGTTATTTGTGTTTCCCTCAGAATGCCATTTCTAAAATTGTTGTACAAACACATAATGACATGACATTTCTAATGTCAGTCTGAATCATCAAAAGTTGACAAAAATGTCCCTGAGAAGATCTTGTCTGCCTGAGAAAGACCTAAATGTAAATTAAATATATTCATTCCATGTTTTATGCTCTTGCCATAATAGACTTTCTAAAATATATTTGGTTGCTTTTATATAATATCATGAATTTAGGGTCAAGTATGCACCTATGAAATTGTCGCTTTTATCACGGCTATAAACATATCCATCATACCTCAATATTTTTTTTCTTGTCTCTTTTATTATTATGTTACTACCTTACCAAAATCTTATCAATTTACTTGGCTGCCCTTAAGTATGCAATATGCAATGTGGTTAGCTGTAGACACTATTTGCTACTGCAGGGCTCCAGAGTATTTTTCAGTTTTTACTGAAGCTTGATGTAATTTGTTTACCCTTCTCCTCAGTCCTTGGCAACAATAATTCTAAGTTTCTGCTTCTAAGATTTTGACTATGTTAGATTCCATATGTAAGTGAAATCATGCAGTGTTTGTGTTTCAGTGTCTGGATTATTTCACTTAGAGAAAGAAATTTTGGATCCAATTCCTTAGCAGATTGAAGATCTTCCTTCTTTTGTTTCAAATAAAAATATAAAAAGATCACAGAAGAAATCTTGCTCAGATTGCTCTATACAAAGAAGGAGGCACTGATCGGGCTCTTACCAATAATCATAAAACCTCTATAATATTTCAGTCCGAAAAGATGAAAACTTGCATAACTCAGCACTAACAACTCCATCAAGAATCCCTGTGTTCCATGCCTGACCTCAAGCTGTACTACAGAGCAATCGTTATAAAAACTGCATGGTACTGGTACAGCAACAGACAGGTAGATCAATGGAATAGGATCAAAGACCCAGAAATGAATCCACACACCTATGCTCACCTGAACTTTGACAAGGGAGCTAAAACTTTCCAGTGGAAAAAAGACAGCCTTTTCAACAAATGGTGCTGGCACAACTGGCAGCTATCATGTAGAAGACTGGGAATTGATCCATTCTTATCTCCTTGTACTAAGGTCAAGTCTAAGTGGTTGAAGGACCTCCACATAAAACCAGAGACACTGAAACTAATAGAGGAGAAAGTGGGGAAATGCCTCGATGATATGGGCACNCTATAGGTGGAAGAATAACCATGAACTAACTAGTACCCCCTGGGCTCGTGTCTCTAGCTGCATATATAGAAGAGGATGGCCTAGTTGGCCATCAATGGGAAGAGAGGCCCCTTGGTTATGCAGACTTTATATGCCCCAATACAGGGGAACGCCGGGGCCAAGGGGTGGGAGAGGGTGGGTAGGGGAGCAGGGCCGGGAGTGGGGAGAATATAGGGAACTTTCTGGATAACACTTGAAATGTAAATGAAGAAAATATCTAATAAAAGTTGAAAAAAAAAAAAGAATCCCTGTGTTCAGTCAAGTATTAGAGTTTCTCTAGCAAGACCCAGTGAGACAATTGCAGTTGTATTACAGTTTTTCTTTTTCTCATTGTGCTAAGAGAATGGTATGTGTGAGGACACCAAGGAGAGCTCTTACATTGTCCATGACCAGAAATACACTGATCACCTTTTAACAAAGAAGGGGATGTCCTTTTTCAACAACATTGTAAGCCAAACAACTTTCAAATTTGTATTAGAAAGTGACCTCTTTTCAAGGGCCATCTTACTAATAATGCAATGCCATCTGCAGGTATAAGATATTCAGTGAGAATCTATAACATATGCTCTATGAGACTTGTACAAAGTTGCATTGCTTCTTTTTTTTGTTTTGTTTTGTTTTTCGTTTTGTTTTTCGAGACAGGGTTTCTCTGTATAGCCCTGGCTGTCCTGGAACTCACTTTGTAGACCAGGCTGGCCTCGAACTCAGAAATCTGCCTGCCTCTGCCTCCCGAGTGCTGGATTAAAGGCATGCGCCACCACGCCCGGCTTGCATTGCTTATTTACTCAATGAAAAGAAATATAGCACAATGGTTGTTTAGAACTATTTCTAAGGATCCTTAATCTTACCCAGAGCTAGATAGCAGGTACATTAGCAACCTACAAATGAGGTCACCTTGCATACAATGTCCAAAACCTTGAGGTCTTGCTATAAAAGATTGAAAGAATAAATTTTAAAGTATGTTATATGTATAGCATACAAGCAAGAGGAGAAAGCTACATCGAAAACACAAATAATCGAAACTAATTCAAGTGTATTAGGACTAAACTCTCAATGCAATAGCATCCATGATGTGCATTCCTTGGAAAGGTTTTCACTTGTTAATAATTAAAAACAGGATATAATATTTCATCAACTTACAGTAGAAAACAGAGCATATATTAAAATTTTAAATGACATATATAAATATACAAATAGATTAGATTCTAAATGTAAAAATACAATATGTTGTTTTTAAATATATTTTTTATGTGTATGACTTCTTTGCACTAGAAAAAGTTTTTTGACGAGCTGTGATAGTAGCCAGGAAGGCTATTGCTGACATACATAGACTCTTACTCAAGCACTTAAAATTGGGACAATTTTAGTTGTCTATTTTATCAGATTGTTTAAGAACTGGATAGTTAATACAGTATTTCTTAACTTCACAAATGGAAAGCAGAGACTTCAGACTGTAAACAGAAGTTTCGGGCTAGCCAAACTTTCTCTTGTTTGGTATTCATCTGTGGATAAATTTCAAAACTGATAAGCACTAAGACTGATTGGTTTTAGTCTTTATGTCATAGATATCACAGGTTACTGGGGCTTCACATTTGTCCCTAGTACAGTGTTCTCTTTACCCATCTCTCCTGCTGTTTTTCTGCTTAAGAGATTTTCAAGCTGTCCATATAAGCCAGATAATCCTGACTTATACCTGTTTAGCAGAATGAGATTTTTTTTTTTTTTTTTTTTTTGCTTGTTTGGTTTTGAGACAGGGTCTCAATTTGTAGCCATAGCTCTCTTGGAACTTGCTATGTAAACCAGGCTGGCCTCAAACTTACAGAGATTCCCCCTTACCTCTGGAGTGCTAAAATTATATGCCCCATCATGCCTGGCACAGTCTTACACATGTTGCTGGTGGCTATAGTAATGCTATCAGTCATAATGGGCCTATGGCCTCACAGTCTAAACTCTTTACTATTTAATCCTTTGTTGAAAACTTTTGCTGACCTCTGCTATACATTAAAAAGCATTTCTTTACTTCTGTGAACAACATTGGCATTCTTGTTACTTGCTCCTGCTAGCATTCATCTATAATTCTCTAAAATTGTTTCCCCAGAGTAGCTAATTCATCAGAGAAATGACTGGAATTTGAAAAAGTATTAAGGAAAGAATGAGAAGAATACATGCATCTGAAAAAGAGGTGCTTGAAGGTGCTTAGCATATGACTGAGCTTTGCTGCCATCTATGGGTACCAAGAGCCCTCTAAGTTCCTTAGTCTTAACATATAAGGTGTATTGAAATGTTTTCTCAGTTTGTTTTTACAAACAGACTTATGATGTACTTTCTGAATTTTTTCTTCTGATATACATATGTCTGTCCACATTGAAATCATAGACACTGACAAATATACAGGAGAGAGGAAAGCTTTTAAGTGGTGATTCAGTCCTCAGGAAAATGGTATCAGGTATCATTTGGTGTGTGTGTGTGTGTGTGTGTGTGTGTGTGTGTGTGTGTGTGTGTGTGTGTCTGTGTGTGTGTGTTTGTCTCTGTGTGTCTGTGTGTGTGTGTGTGTGTACACAGCAGTATATATGATAAATGTATTTTATGGAATAAAAACTTTTATCTTAGCTAGTAGAGAGATATGTCAGCTATTAATTTACTGACTCTATCCCCAGCCCCACCATTTTCCTTGCCCAGTAATAACAGATATGGGCCTTGTTAAACAGGGTCAGGGTCACTGTTTACTCACCAGCAAATCAACCATAACTCCTTCTAACTCATGCCTTTCAGGTGGCTTCCTTTGATATCAGCTGCTGTCTTCCACCACTTTTACTCACTTTATTATAATTTCAACTCCTGTTGCAACTTCTTTATATTTCCCGTGTTCAGATTATTATATGGTTTCTCTCTTCTGATTACAATGTAACTAAAATAACGGAGAGGTAAGAACAGACTGTGTTTGTTCCTAAAACTTTTTATCTAGTAAGCAAATTAAATTTCTCAAGTATAAAGAGTCCATGGAGTGAATTGGCTTTTGTATAAGCCTTAAAATGAAATTACTGAATCATTTTCTACATAACAAGATCCCCTTGGTGTATGAGCAACCTCTGGGAATTCAAGAGCAATAATAGGAAAGAGAAAATATTCACTTCACAATTCTACTCATTTCCTTCAGAAAATGAACATGAAAAGAAAACGTTGTCCAGATTCGGTTTCCTAATTCATCTTACGTTCCTTCTTTTCAAAGTTTCCTATTATTGTTTCTTTCCTTCAGTCCTGGTGACCCACTGGAAACTTTAGACACCTGTTTCTATAGCACTGCTTCTAAGACAGCAGTTAGATGATGTGTGCTGAAACCCATGCTAAAATTTCTTTGCAGATAGTAGATTTATAGTGTATCTAAAGGTAGACCACTGAATGACACTGTAGCTTCACTGAATCAGAATCCTGAAAGAGCAGAAAACCAGAAACCTACTATGCCTCTGCTTTTCTCCCATGTAAGACTACTGAATTAGTAACGATCTATAGTGGTATTATCCAATATTAATTTGCATTCTAATAGGAGAAGTTCTAGTTTATTATAGATTAGATCAGCATGTAATCTTGGATTTATTTTTATCTAGGATATTTTAACTCTTGTTACAAGAGATTGTTCAGTCCTTGAGTAAAAGCTCAGCCCTAGATATGAATGCTAAAGTCCTCAGGTTCAAAGATCTGTGCAGTTGAGCTTCATGGTGAGCATCTGAAAACAAGATGCATGCTGCTTATTTCTATCTCAGACAATGATCCTCTATATAGATGAGTGAAGAATTAGTGGAGTTTGTATAAGGAAACTCTGTAGTGATGTGTGGAGGAATTGACTATGGAAGCTGCACACACCCAAGATGGAGGTTGGACAAAAGACTTGAGTGAGAAGCAAGGCCGAAAGACTCAATCATTCTTGAGCAGGGGACAGGAGGATTGCAAGGAATGAGAAAGTACTTAGTGATCATTCACGTCCCACCATTTCCAGACATTTCTCTATGATGAGTAATTATTTATAAAAAAGAAAATATTTTAAAATTTCTTTTGACTTTAATAAGTATCATATTATATAACTCAAGGCTGACAGGCATAGATATTTACTGTTTTTTTGTTTGTTTGTTTGTTTCTGCTCCCTCACTATCTCCCCTTTCCCTCTCTTTTTTCCTTTTTGTGAAAGATATAAAAATCTAAGACCTCTTAAATACTTAGCCAGTGTTCTACTACTGAGCTACATCTCTCATCCTGCCTCTATAATCAAATTACCCTGAATTCCCTGAAGAACAACCTTTAGGTAGAGAGAAGTCCTGTAATATTTGTTATCTATCTACTTACCCTTCCATCCTTCTGACTTCTTATTTTGAACTATTTATAAGTTCACATGAATTTTCTTGATATTTGTATATTATATATATATGCATATATATATATTTATAATATTTATATCCACTTTTTACAATGAGATCATATTGCACAGGTAGAGTACAATATCTAAATATGTAATATTTATTTTTAAAAACTCCAGATAATGACTGTTTATGTACCTGGAAATTTAGTAAGTGAATAATTATTCAAGGAGCTGTGTTTGCTGTGCTACTTGTAGTAATTGAGTACTTAGCAATCTGAGGTCAATCTCAATAGACCATGCAACTCATGCATTGCTATGGGTAGGGGTATCATTAGTTATGACTCATTGAAATGCTTTAGTTTTCACCACATCCTTCTACTGTTGAGACTTGGTAACTCTGAACTCAAAGAACCAACTCATATTGAAAAATGTTTCAAATATCTCTGTCCCTTCTTAATAACATATTGTAGACAAACAGAAGCAGGAGATGAAGAGAAAGTAGAACTGTTTTGACCAGTGATACACAGACAGCTGCTGGAATATGACATGCTCATGAAATTAATTTTCTTTTCATGAAACTCATCATATTCTCCCTTCATTTGAAATTTCTCTGTGTTAGAACTTGATTCTTAATATTAGCACTACATTTGAAAAGCTTTGATTCTTTTGTAAGCTATTCAATTCTTGACTCCCTTCCTTTCAATTTTCTATAGTTTTAAACTTTAGAAGACATGGATATTAATAGCAGTTCTACCCGTTATGGTTTTTCTGACCATGACCAGGAAACTTTAATCATCTGTGCCTTTCAATTTTATCTGTAGTACTCAGGGTTATCTAGAACAACATTGCAAATAGAAACTACAGACAGATGCGTAGGAGGGAATTTATTAGGGAAGTTGGCCATTGAAAAGTTCTATGACAGGTCTTCTACAGGATGGAGACCACCACATGGTAAATCCAAATTCAGAGACCCTCACAACTAAGAAGGCTGATAGTGTAACTCTTACTTCAAGGCTGAGAGTCCAAGTACTCATTCATGGAGGGGAGCATTGCAACCTCGAGACCAGAAAGCCTGGAGTTCTGATGTGTAAGGCAGGAAACAAGGATGCAGTAGTTCTCAGACAGTTGTAGGTATGTGTATTCACAAACTCCCCCAGGAGTGGCTAATCACAGAACAAACGTATATTTCTTACTGTGTGGTGTCCTGGTTAGCTTTAATTTTCAACTTAATAGTCTAGAGTTATCTGAGAAGTAAGTCTCAACTGAAGAATTATCTAGATAAATTTGCTTCTGAGCAGGGTGTGAAGGATTATCTTCTATATCGTTAATTGGTATAAAATATACCAGCACATCGTGGACTGTACCATCCCCATGTAGGTGGTTCTAGGCCATATAAAAAAGCTAACTAAGCATGAGCAAGAATTCAGATATTATTGCTTCAATATCTTGTTTGAGTTTCTGCACAGACTTCCCTTAATATTAGACAGTGACCTGGGATTGTAAGACATAAACTCTTTGCTCCTCTAGGTTGCTTTTGGTTAGAGTGTTTTCATCACAGCAACAGAAAGCAAATCAGAACATATGTGTATCTTTACAAGGCAACACACAACATAGCATGCGACTTCTCTTAAAATGAGGGAGGGAAAAAGGAGGAAAGCTAGCAAGGAAGAGAGGGAAAGCCATTGAGTCATTTTCTAAAACACCATATGACACTGTATTGTAATCTGTTGTTGGGACAGAAAATACCGAAGGAAAATAGGATTATTACATATTACATAGTGGAGTGAACACCAGGGTTGCTAGATTTCTAGGAACTAGTTAGAGGTGCTCCTTGTAGAGTTCCAACAGTCCAGTATGGATCCTTGAATTCAATAGAAAGCATGTAAAGAGAAATTTATAAAAAAAGAATATAAACACACAGTCAGTGACTAGAAGAGTTTATAGGAAGAACTCTACATTGAAGTAGTCAGGGAGATGGTATAAAGAATTTAAATAATTTAATTCACATGTAATTATAAATTTTAGATGTATTCAGGTCAAAAGAGAAAGGGATTCAAGGTTTGAGGATAAGCTATTGAAAAAGATAAAAGAACATTAGAGAGTTAGCATCATTAAAGCACATATATATGTATATATGATACAAATATAGATATAATAATAGTATTTTTCAAGATAGAAGTCAAACTCCTTTTCATGTTACATCCACACAGAACTCTTTGCTTAGCCCCCTCATGACCGACTTGGCATACAAATCTTCCAACCAAACCGCACTTTTCTCCCCTCCACTTTTTGGTAGAAATTTTTTCTTTGGCTTCTCTTTTTATTACAAGTTGTTAATGGCGAGTTATCATCCATAGTAGCAAGCTCTATTTACTAGAATGTCATCATCTTTCAAAATTAAGTGGGAACCATTAGCCTGAGGTAGCTATAGTACCCTAGGTTTCTATGAAAGCAGAAGATAATTTAAGCCCAATCATTTATATGAAGCAATGCAGCATTTAAATAGATTGTTCTTTTAAGTAAATATTTTATTTTATTTTTTTCACTTTTTTAATTAGATATTTTCTTGATTTACATTTCAAATGCTATCCTGAAAATTCCCTATACCCTTGCCCCACCCTGCTCCCCTACCCATCCACTCCCACTTCTTGGCCCTAGTGTTTCCCTCTATTGGGGCATATATAGTTTGCAATATCAAGGGGCCTCTCTTCCCGGTGATGGCCGATCACTAGGGTATCTTCTGCTACATATGCAGCTAGAGACACGAGCTCTGAGGGTTCTGGTTAGTTCATATTGTTGTTCCTCTAAAAACATCTTTCTTTCTTTCTTTCTTTCTTTCTTTCTTTCTTTCTTTCTTTCTTTCTTTCTTCTGAAGAAGAAGCAAGGGACTGAGTCCCACCTTCTACAGTAAAGCATCTTCTTCTTTCCTATGTGGTATTAAAAGCACTTCCTCTGACCTTTTTTTGTTTCACATTAAATTTTTTTTCTTGCATTGACATATTTGTGTGAGTATGTGTGTTTGTATGTATGCTCACACATGTACACATATGTGTATACATGTACATACATATGTGTGTGTGCATGTATGTGCATGAGTCAGAGGACTACTTTTGGAAGTTGGGTTTTTCCTTCCATATGCTTCCTGGATCAAACTCAGGTCATCAGGCTTGACAGCAAGCACTGGTACCTGATCAGCCCTCTCACTGGATCTTTGTTTCATATTTTACATAAACCTTTTATTGTTGTTCTTTTGCTTTCTTTTTCTTGCATGTTTTGTTTAAACAAATAGAGAGTTCTGACAGGATAGGAAATCTGCTTTAATCTTCCATCTCCTTGCCTTTAGCATCATGCCTAGAACTTTAATGATTGTTCTTGCTGTTTGTTGAAAACGTATAACATATTAATGGGAGTGAAGAAAAATGGAGTAAAGCAGCTGGAAGACGGAGTCCATTAGGGAGGAAGTGATGCATTTGAAAACAACACAGGCAGAAAGCAGCAGGCACACATAAATTGGTTTAGTGATAATCTAGGTATATGCCTATTTGGGGGCAAATATTTTTTTATTTTATATCACGTCCGTCATAAGAGATGAGATGGCTCCATAGATAAGAGCACCAGCTGCTCTTGTAGAGATCTCAGGTTCTATTCTCAGCACCCATATGGAGGCACACTACCATCTGTAATTTCAATTCCAAAGAATATCTAATGGCCTACATTTACACAAGGTACACTCTTGGTGCATACACTTACATGTAAGCAAAAAATCAAATATGCATAAGATTAATGAATTGAGGAAAATAGTATAGTTTAATAGAACATTTTATGAAATATGTTTTGTTAACATAGAATAAGAAAACACAAAGCCCCAGATGGCATGATGATACCTTTACTTGTGATATTTATTTAACTTATTTCCTTTTATAGAAAATAGATTTTCCCCCATAATATATCTTGATTATTGTTTCCCCTCCTTGTATACCTCCCAGTTCCCTACCATCTCTCCTTTTTTTCTGATCCACCCTCTTTCTGACTCTCATTAGAAAACAAACAGGCTTATGGGAGATAATAATAAATAAAATGAAATATAACAAAGTAAAATATAATAACATAGGACAAAAAACTAACACATAAGAACTAGACAAAACTCACAGAAAAGATCTCAAGAGAAGGTATGAGAATCAGGGAACTAGTTGCTCACACAATCCCATACACTAAACTGGAAGCCATAATATTGATGCAAAGGACCTTTAGGGTAAAAAGAGAGAAGAAAAACTAAACTTGGAAGTATAAAGTTAAAAAAAAATAAGGAAAATGAAAAGCCCCAACATGATTTTATGAGACAAGGACCTCTGAAAATACCACTGTGCGGCGCGCCTCCCTTGACCAGTAAGAAAGTCACGCCACCACCGGGATCTTCTCAGTCAGCTTTATTCTGGAGCACCTTGATAGTAGATTCCCAGGAGCTGCTGCTTTTATACTCTCCCAGGGAAGGGGGGGGGGTTGTTCTAGTGGATGCAGATTGGTGCACCAAGCTATGCCTCATTTGCATGTGGCCCTTTCATTGGTGCCACAAGCCACATCCATTAGCATATTGCCCATTCATTGGTGCCACAAGCCACACCTCATTAGCATATTGCCCGTTCGAGAGGGGCTATTGTTTGAGGAAGGCCTGAAAAGAGAGCTGCGCATGCGCACTAGGCTCCCTCCCCTAGGCTCCCTCTCCTGGCAGCTGGCCAGTCCTGCACCATCTTGTAATGGGAGGCCTTCCCGGCTAGATCCCAGACACCTTCTTGCCGGCTGGGGGCTTCTTGCCGGCCACCGGGCGGCTTCCTACACCACTGAGTTTGTTTTTGTTGGATATCCATAGCTGGGCTAGCAGCCTACCCTTAATAATAATATGTTTTCCCTCCTGGAAGTGGGCAAAGATACACCTTATTGGTGGTATTATTCTTATATCAGTTGGGAGCAGATCAGATGCCATCCTAGCTTGATGCCTGACTTGGTGGCCAAAACAATTTTATGCTTACAACTCATAAAAAAAAAATCAAATCAAATCAAATCAAATCAAATCAAATCAAATCAAATCAAATTCAGGCAGAGCAGCATAGGAAGAGGAAGACAGAGACTTGTGGATTGCTATGCCACCCAAAAACCTGCCCTCTGGCTCATGGCTCAGGCAACCACAGACACCCACTTGCTGTCAACACAACACGGACAGAGGATGTTACTCAAGGGCTCACTAGCTGTATGGCTACCCTGCACCAAGAGTGACCATAAGATGGGAGAGAAAGGAAGTGGAGCAGCTTAAGCATTATGAAGAGAGACAGAACTGGAAACTCAAGTGTAGAGAAGAGTAGTCTGTTGTGAGTGGCCAGACCTGCCATCTGGAGCCATAGTGAGGTCCCATCCTGAGCTGCCACTGAGGAAAATGTTTGGGTCCATGACTACACTGTGGCAGATGTCGATATTTGTGGCTATTACCACTAAAGAACATGGGGTTTATCCTTAGTCAGGGCAGCCACCAGGGACTAAGTAGATGTCCAGGGGCTGTGCAGAACTGACCGTACCTTTCACCAGTGGCAGCACTCTGGAAAGCTGCTCTTGTGATTCATTCAGACAGCACAATGAAGCTGGTCCTAATGGAGACACAGGTCAGCTAGCCCAGCCTGTGAGAGCCTGGGAGAGCTAGCTCCACCATTTGTCCTGTGAGATGGCACGGGTGTTGGATGATGTCCCGGCACACCTCGGTTGTCTGGACAGCTGGCACTGGGATCATGAGAGCAGGCCCTGTGCTTTGGCTGAGCAGCACAGTGTGCAGGTGAGCCAGTGAGGGAGATCTGGTCCTACCACTTATCTGCCACAGATGGTGTGGGTATGGGTGTGATATCCTTCCCCTCACCAATGGCATGAGAGCAGGAAATATGACCCTGCCTCCTCCTGATGGCAGCAGTGAGTGGCTCAGCTGGAGTAGGGCTGGAGAACTAGTCCTGGTGGTGAGGATAAAGAAGAGCTGGTAAGATGACCAGCTCAGCTACTACCAAGGCCCAGATTCAGGGCTCTGAGTTGACCTACTCCAAAATCTTTATCATTTGTAAACTGTTGGGACTTGCGAAAGGGCTAGTCCTGCTAAGCCAAAGCTTCAGGATCACCATGACACAGGGCAACAACAGGATAACCAAGAAGAGTCCCTATGAGAATCCAATATTAATGGTGTCACAGAAGCAAGAGATCTCAAGTCAGATCAATGATTCATTGCAATGAACATTTTCAAATAAAGACATGTGGACAGAGGAATATACTGTGGGTCACACTGCGACATACTACAGCTTCCATGCTGAGATGTTTTCTATGTGGTGTGTGTGTGTGTGTGTGTGTGTGTGTGTATTATTGTTGTTGTTGTTGTTTTGTGGGGAGGTTGCAAGGGCAAAAGGCAGATATATGGGTAGATAAGTGAGACTGGATGCATGAAATGAAACTCAAAAAATCAATAGTATGTTAAAAACAAAAAGGAGCAGGTTTTTCCCCTACCTGTGAGACTCTTGGAGGAACCTAACTTTTTATTTGCAAGTGGTTACCAATTAGAGATTGCTTCTGGGATAGGCATCCTCAGTCTGGTGAGTTTATGAGCTCATTGACCATGTTGATATAGAAGGCCTTGTTTTCTTGGTGTTCTCCATGCCCTCTGGTTCTAATACTTTTTCTGCCTCCTCTTCTACCAGGTTCTTAGAGCCCTGAGAGGAAAGATTTGATGGAGAAATCCAATTTATAGCAGAATGTTCTGAGGTCTCTCTCTGCATAATTTCTGGCTGTGGATCTTTGTATTTGTTCCCTTCATTTGCAGGAGAAATCTTCTCTGGTGATGGCTGAACAAGGCGCTGCTCTGCTTTCCTGGCTGGAGTGTAGTGTCATTTATTATAGGACCTTATAAGACATTTATTATGGGCAGTTTATCTCAGTAAATACATTTAGTATAGATAATGACACACATATATTTGTCTAATAAACTCACTTTTTGACAAAAGAAATAATATTTTGGAACCTTTGGATAATTCTTTGAGACATTCAGTTTAGTGTATAATAGCTGGGATAGAGGCCTATGTCATGTAGTAAATATTCTAATTGTGTCTTGGGTAGCATTTAACACCTGCCTAAGCTTGACTCTGCTTCCAGCCGGTAAATGAAAATAACCAAATGTGACCTCTGACATACTCTCAAGGGTACTATAAGGTTTAGTAAAATGAGTAGCAAACCTAAAAGAGAACAATATCTTCTCTTCTATTACATCTTCATAGAGAAGAAGCTCCAGAGCAGCCTTTCTCATTCACATTTCAAATCACTAAAATACAAAATCAGATAGAATCTGATTCTATTTCAGTGACTAATGTGTTTTAAAATGAACTGAAGAGACCAGGAGGCAGGTGCACAAGTGGACCTGGAAAGAAAAAGCCAGGAGAGACAGCACCAGTGTGGGTGGTCCCTCTGGCCACTTCTTTCTAACCCTCCTGTTGTTTTCAACTTCAGTTTCTTTCAGAGATTGTCTGAGGGCTGAAGCAAGGGGTCACCTTGAGTAACATTCTCCTAACAGGAGAGCGTTTCTCTCCCTGGGCCTCTCACATCCTGCTGAGCCACTTTCTCTGAAGAGGCAGCTTTTCTATTATAAGCTTGTCTATTCACCAGTCAAGGGCTGAAGTACTGCTGAATTGAGTAGGAGTCAGATGCCACTAAATCCCCAGTAATGACAACTAAGAACAGAGTGTAAAGAATAAGGTTAGAACTGAAAGTACAGCACTTATTGGAATTGTACAGGGAGGTGGGGCATTTTTCTCAACCCTCCACATGAGGATTTTGAAGCACTGCCATGAGTTTGCTTCAGTCACACATTGAGGGCATTTTTAATGTCAGCAATGAGGACCATTGTAGCTTTGTTGGCAACTGAAAGTCTTTATCTTTTTGCCTTTAAAAATGGAGCTAGTGATTCATCCCTTGCAGAGCTGTGACAACTAGAAGGGGGTAAAGAAGATTAAAATAGGGGTCATTCAGTGACATTCCTTTTAGATTCCACAGAGGTTATCAGATAAAATACTTCTGCTACAACTCTTGTCACAGCTCTGAAATTAAATACCTCTTTAACAAAAGAATTAATAGTCTTCTGATCCTTTCAGGGAATTTTGTAGTAATTCTCTGGTGACTAGTGCATTTTCTTTTTCTATAGAGTTAAGACTAATCTCATACGCTTATTGCACTCATTCTTGTAGTATGAGCTTTCCTTTTAGTCTACTGTGTTTAGCAGTACAGCTTTTGTTCAAGTTTTTATATTAATATTTATTTATTGTTTCATTGTAGTATTGTCCAATTAAACTGTGATTTTACAGTTAACAAAATCACATATCTTACATGGAATGAAGGCTACATATGGGCACCCAGAATCCTGCCATTTACTTGCTATGTGGAGGATCTTCAAGAGATTAGTGTTACTTTTCTTTTTTGTCCTCACCTTGAATGTTGAGTCTGTCCAGTGCACATACATCTGTGGAAGGAGACATGCACCACAAAGTGCTAAATATGAGAGAGGAAGACATTCAGAGATTGGAGACAGTAAACCAATCCATCTTATTTCCAACCACCCTATTTCTAATTCTCCAAACCACTTTGGTCATTAGCATGCATTGCTTGACAGTAAAGGCAGGAACTTAGAATAGATTGGCTTTGAATTTAAAAATTTATCCTCCAACTCCTGTAGTCAGAAGCTCATTTAAACAAAGAAAATGTTTGGCTTGACTGAGAATTGGATACTCATCCAACTTGAAGATCACGTAATTCATCAGTGGAGCCATGGGAAAACACAAGGTGAAAGCAAGGTTCTTCTCAGAACCTGCAGGAAGAGGAAAGCCTAGCCCATCATAAAGTAATAGATCCCAGAAAGAGAAAAATATCTATGTATGATCCACCAGAATGAAAAATAAATAAATCAAAGGAGACTTGCAGATCTAAGACTATCAAGCCTTTTTTGTTTTGTTTTGTTTCTGGTTTTTGGTTTTTTTCCTTCCTGGGTAGAAACTAGGAAAATTACAGTAGGAACTTGGGAGAGAGACTGATGCACTATTGGCAAGTGGTAGCTGCTGGGAAAGGCATAGTCCCTTTTTTGGGGGGCGGGGGTGATGGCTACTGATAGTTGCCCAGGTCACAGAGGATAACCAAACACCCATGTATATATAGGCAACATTGATCGGACTCAGTGAGGTATAAAAAGGAGAGGGAGGAGGGTATAATTAGAGGAAGAGAGTGTGTGGAGGGTATGATCAAGATACGGTATGTTAAACAACAATTTTAAAGCAGAGTTTGACATGCACAGAGGTTGTGCTAATTTTTCTTTGTATTATTCCAAATTTATGATTCAAAGCAAGAACTATATATGAATTTATCCAAGAAGTTTTATGTTAACCTATGTACAGCCCAAGTTACTGCACAAAATTGAATTGTATACATAATCCCTTTTAAATGATGTTATGTTTGTCTATTTAGTTGTCTTTTTCTGAACGAGTCATTGTTATCATTTTTATTTAATCTGATTATGTGAAAAACTATGCATCATGATAGAATTTTGAAAAATGCATTATGTAACACAACTGTTCATGTATAAGCAAAATGAAACTTTAAAGTAGTGGTTAATATTTATTATCTCTCTATTAACTAAAAGATCCTAAAACAGATACTTGAAACAAAGAGATAAATTCTCAACCTGACCTTGAAGCATGACCTCCAGCATTTTGTTGTTATTTGTTTAGTGAGAAAGAGTCTTTCCATGTAGCCTAGTCTGTTTTGGAATTCACTGTGTGACCCAGGCTTCTCTGAAACTCATGATCTCCCTGTTTCTGCCTCTGGAGTTTTATGGTTACAGACATACCACCACACTTGTTTTAACTCTCAAAGCATCATGTGTAATGCTTTAATATATACTGAATTGTAGTTTTTGTAAGTTTTGGTCTCAGTTGAAATTCAGTGTGCTATGATCGAAAGATATTAACCATTGAACTTAGATGGTTGGCTTAAATTTCATTCAGAATTTTTCAACTTACTTCTTGGATATTATTTTCAGCACTTGACTACTAATTCAGTTATAAAGACTAAAGATTAGTCATTGTATTGAGACAGTTAAGAAATGTACAAGGCATGTATAGAATACTTAGTATCCAATACCCATGACTCTTATCAGTCATCACATAATATACAACATAGTGAAAGAATGCTGATGTTCACCTAGACTTTTGGGTTTGCATGTTTGCACTATTACTCACTGGCTTAGTGCCTAAGGTAAGTGCCTAAACTTATTTATTTATTTATTCATTCATTTATTTATTTTTATTAGATATTTTCTTTATTTACATTTCAAATGCTATCCCGAAAGTTCCCTATACCTCCCCCTTCCCGTCCTGCTCCCCTACCAGCCCTGGCATTCCCCTGTACTGGGGCATATAAAGCTTGTAAGACCAAGGGGCCTCTCTTCCCAGTAATGGCCGACTAGGCCATCTTCTGCTACATATGCATCTAGATACACGAGCTCTGGTGGTACTGGTTAGTTCATATTGTTGTTCTACCTAAAGGGTTGTAGACCCCTTCAGCTCCTTGGGTAATTTCTCTAGCTCCTCCATTGGGGGTCCTGTGTTCTATCCTAAAGATGACTATTAGCATCTGCTTCTATATTTTCCAGGCACTGGCCTAGCCTCACTCGAGATAGTTATATCAAGGTCCTTTCAGCAGAAACTTACTGGCATATGCAATAATGTCTGGGTTTTGTGGCTGATTATGGGATGGATCCCCAGGTGGGGTAGTCTCTGGATGGTCCATCCTTTCCTCTTAGCTCCAATCTTTGTCTCTGTAACTCCTTTCATAGGTGTTTTGTTCTCTATTCTAAGAAGGAGTGAAGTATCCATACTTTGGTGATGGAAATGAAGAAAACTATCCAAGATCTAAAAAGTGCCTAAACTTTTAAAAACTCTTCTTTTACCTATTTGTAAAATAATTATGACATATTTGTTTAGAGGATTAAACTAGGCAATATATAGAACAAGTTGAAATCAAAATTTTTTGAAACTCTCATGTAAGATACATGATGTTGATAAAATTGCTTTCCAAAGGGAGATATAACATCTGCCCCTTATCCTAAGGTTCCAACTGCAAATCATGGCATGATTCCTCTGAAGTTCACCATAGGGAACCAATGAGTTTATTGGGCTTCCTAACAGAGCATAGTTGAGGGGTCACTTATAAGAGTATGGATGTTCTTACTTCAATAAACTACACCTGAAAAGTCTTTACACAGGAAAGATGAGAGCTTTCCTATAGCCATCTAGAAGGAACCCAATCCCCAAGTCTGTCCTGGACTATATAGTCTATCACCTTCCTCAGGTCTTGTGCAATTAAGACAGAGCTACATACAACAGGTGGTAGGAAGCAACTGAATGTTCTCATGAGGGTCTTGTGAACTTTCTTACCCCTCCATGAGATGATGTAAAGAGTCAAGAAACCCAGCTGAAATCATCCCCAACAGAGTGATTACTTGGTTCAAAAGATAGTCATGACTCTAGTCATTAGAATTTCAACATACATGTTTTACTTATCAACATTTCAAAATACAAAGTTGGCTTAAGAAACAGAAACACCATAATCATATGCTAAACATTTCTTATTTTATATAGCTGCTTTCACATCAAAGATACCTAGATATAACAAGTCATGTGGATAATCCAGGAGCTACTTCAGGATTCTACACCAAAAGCTTTACTATGTTTGTTAGATTTGTATAGCAGCCTGTAACACAGGGAGACAGAAGGAAATGTGATGAAGAATCTTACCAGACTAATCACTTCTTTTGACAACCACTCTTTCTTTGTAACTTTGTTATTAAGCAGCTGAATTAAGCAGATGTCAAAAATAAACTTGAAGCTTGAGGGACTCGAGCTCTTTAAAAGCATTCAAAAGTCAAATCAAAATGACATTATACATAATGGAAACAATGCTGTGAATTACTCCTTCACTGGGAATATTTTTCCAATTTACATTTACTATCAAATTCAATAAAGATATATTTATAGTCACAGATAATAATGAATGACATAAAACAAATTCATAATAAATAAAATATTGCTTGTAAACTAGGACATAAACTATACAAAATAACACATAATAATAAAGCCATATATTTCAAAGAAGTTCACATGAACATATTAGCACTTTGCCTATGACAATGCTTATAAGATACATGCTCTAAATCTTTGAATCAGAAAATAATATATGTTTGAAGTTCTGTGGTTGGATGACCTCTCTAATTACTCTTCTCCAGATAGATTTTTTTTTCTTTATGAAAACATATCGCTACCTACTTTACATAAGTATCAGATACCGAAAAACAAGATTCCTCCTGGCTATTTTAAGGAAACTCAAAATGCAAACAAAGAGATATGTACTGTCAAGCAAAAAGAAATAGTTATGTTGGGTCTTTTTAAATTAATAATTGTGCTATTTCAAGAAAGAGTCATAGTAGTTATCATGCTGTTTAAGAACCACAGACAGGAGTTATGGTTAGAATTTTCATTAGTTTATTTAATGGAATAAGTAGTCTCTGTATGATGGTGTGTAGGAATATATAACTATAACAACCAACCATCACTTAATCCTGGGTAAAAGGACATTTACTAATTGTTTTGTTCACATTAGGAGTTCTTGCCATATTAATCATGTAAATATAAACCATCAATATAAAATAGGCAGAGTATATAGCTTTTCCAAGGTTATTTGATCACTTATCAATTACTCTCAAGCAATGCCTTAATATTAACATTTTGTAGACAGTTACTGTTTATTTTATTTAAAATAACTGTTTATTTTATTTTTTTATTTACAATCCAGTCGTTGCCACCTCTGGTCCCCCTCCAAAATTTCCTCAACCCATTCCTCCTCCCTCCTGTGAAATAACTGTTTATTAAGCTGATTAAACAAACACTAATAGGGTCAGGATTTGGTGCCTGCACATGGGATAGATCCCAAGTTGGACTGGTCACTGGAAAGCCTTTCCTTCAGTTTCTGTTTTGTTTTTTTTTTTTTCCCCTGCATTTCCTTTAGACAGGAACAATTCTGAGTCAAAAATTTTGAAGATGAGTAGGGCCCAGTGACCAGGACCAACTGGGGATCCATCCCATGTCCAGGCACCAAACACTGACACTATTACTGATACCATGTTGTGCTTGCAGACAGGATCCTGGCATGACTGTCCCTGGAGAGGCTCTACCAGCAGCTGACTGAGACAGGTGTGGATACTTATAGCCAACCATTGGACTAAGGTCAGGAACCCCTATGAAAGAATTAGTAGAAAGACTGAAGGAGCTGAGGGGATTGCAACTCCATAAGAAGAATAACAGTATCAACTAATTCAAACCCCTCAGATTTCCCAGAGACTAAGCCACCAACCAAAAATCATATATGGGCTGGTCCATGGTCCCCAGCACACATGTAGTAGAGGACTGCTTTATCTGGTCTCAGTGGGAAAGAATATGACTAATCCTGTATAGACTTGATGTCCCAGGGAAGGGGGATGCTGGGTGGGTGAGGGATGAGGTGGGAGGAGGGTGAGAGGGGAAGCATCTTCTCAGAAGCAAAGGGAAGGGGGAGGGGTGAAGAACTATGGGAGGAGGGACCAGGAAGGTGGAGCAACATTTGAAATGTAAATAAATAAAACAATTTAATTTAAAAAGATGAATGAATAAACACATAACAAAAAGCTAGCCTTAGCTTTTCTTCCAAATTTTTGGTTGAGATGAATTTTGAGGATCCTCAATAGATGTCTCATAGCAAGCACAAATGCAGCCCCATGAACAGTTCTTCCAAAGTCTTAGGTGTTTCCTCAGTTTCTAGTGCTTGCACACATTAATTTCTGGCTTTTCTTAACAGTTAAAAACTAGGGCATGTGCTGTTTTATCAGGATATAGTCACATGTGCTATAGCCCTTCAGAGTCTATGCTGAAGTTATCTTAAGCTCCTTTGAACAGTGGCCTTAATTTTCTGCCATTGACACAGCATTTACCATAGTGCCTAGCACATGCACACTGATCAGTAAAGTTTTAGTGATACTTTTTCTAGAATTACAGTTAATGAGTGGCAGATCAACCTTTGACTCCTCTACTAAAGATCTGATCCTATTACGCTGAGAAACAACTCTTCGTACACACATCTAAACAGTTATTAAAACCTTGCCTTAAGCCGGGTGTGGTGGCGTGGTGGCGTGGTGGCACACGCCTTTAATCCCAGCACTGGGGAGGCAGAGGCAGGCAGATTTCTGAGTTCGAGGCCAGCCTGGTCTACAAAGTGAGTTCCAGGACAGCCAGGGCTACACAGAGAAACCCTGTCTCAAAAAACCAAAAAAACAAAAAAACAAAAAAAACAAAAAACAAAAAACCCTTGCCTTGAGTGTATTGCATGGTACAGACTGACACTCTGTTAGGGAAAGATTCGTAATGCAAAGGAAATAATGAGAAATTTTCTCATCAAAGGGTGACATAAGAGCACTACATTAGGTATTTTTGCAGTGTGGTTTGGCCCAGTAATGGGCTTTGCTGCATTTCTCACTCAATGGAACTGAAGTAATACTTCAGATCCAGCCTGTGGGAGCATCAAATTATGAGTGAGCTGCATATCTTTCTCTGCCCCCAATCTAACTATGTACTCCCCCATAAACTGGATCTGAAACTTGGCAGCCTGTGCAAATGTGTTAGCAGAAGTGAACTGTCATGAGCTGTTTCTGATAATGGAAAGAGTAGTGTGTTAGATTATTCTACTTCAGTATATTTTAACTGAATTTTCATTCTGGGATGGAGTCTGTAATGTATTTATGCTACAGGCCAAGGGGTCTTTCAGGCTCAGCTGCATTGATGAATTATTCAAGAATGTCTAAGATATATTTTTTAACTTCTTAGTCATTTTGATGTTCAGTGACAGTTCTGGTAGAGAGATACAGCTGAGGGGAGACGCAAAGAATATGACAATAGCTCTCACAGCTGTGAAGAAGGTTTGACAATCTTGTGGATTTTCACAGCTGCACAGACTTATTCTCTGTGCTGTGCCATGTGTTTGTAATTCTGATGGCATAGGCTGCACACACAATCCATTCATTTTAATTGCTTACTCTAATGAATTTCCGTTCTGTAAACCTTACTGTTTCTAGGCTGTAAATCAAATGATATTTATAAAAAAAAAATGAGTTAACATTTTAAGTGAAAGTTTTCAACTAAAACTCCATATATTTGATTTTAAAAAATTAGGTACTCTTGATGAGTTGCCTATGGAGCAGAGTATTCTGGAGTGCTGTTGCCTGTCTGCCCTATTGCTCACAAGGATTGCAGACTCCCACAGTACAGATTCTTCCTAATAGGTTCTCTTTCTGGTTCTTTTCCCTCTTAGCATTTGACATCTAGACTAAAGTATTCCAATTTGTATACATAATGGTGAATTTGTCTCCAAGTCAGAAACTTCCAAGGAAAGTCCATTGTGTTTTTGTTTTGACTTCTATTGAAAACAGGGTTTCATGTGTCTCAGGCTGGCCATGAGCAGGTGCCCTCACACCCAGCAGTCAGTTTTCAAGATCAATTAGCTATTGAGAGTTTTAGTACAACTTTTTAAGTGTTGAAGATGTTATGTTTTATTCCAAAGTATACTTCAGGAATGAAGTAAGTGAACATGTGGACAGTGCTATTTGTATGGTAATTGACTCAAAGCAGTAAGAATTTATGAAGCCCTGTGCACAGTATCTGTTTTCAAATAACGGGAACTTTCTCTTGCTGTTAGTCACCAACTCTGGCAATCCATGGATAGCACTGTGGTTTGGAAGAGGGAAGGATCTAATCTTTATACAAAGCATTTGGGAAAAGAAAATTAGAAGCTTGGGGTTGGATAGATGGTTCAGCAGTCAATGGTAAACACTCTTCTTGCAGAGAACCTGGGTTCAATTCTCAACACCTATAATAACAGCTCAAAATTGCCTACCATTATAGTTTCAGAGGATCCAATACCATCTTCTGGAGTTCCTGGGCACCAAGTATACACATGGTACACATACATATATGTAGGCATTCACACATACACATAAAATAAAAATAAAATAAATCTTTAAAAATAAAATTAAGTGCATAGTTAGAATTGTGTAAGTTTGTAAGTTAATATGCTTTTAACCAAAATTAAAAGATGCTAGTTTTAAGAAATGTATACTGTGGGTAAACATTTTCTTTCTAGGAAAAAAAGATTCTATGAAAAGTAATATTTCACATGCTGGAGAGTTGCCCCAGCAGTTAAGAGTGTCTGTTGCTCTTATAGAGGACTCTTATTCTAATCCCAGCATCTACATTGTGGCTTGCAACCATTTATATTTTTTATTTTTTATTAGATATTTTCTTCATTTACATTTCAAATGCAAACCCAAAAGTCCCCTATACCCTCCCACCACCCTGTTCCCCTACCCACTCACTCCCACTTCTTGGCCCTGGAATTCCCCTGTACTGGGGCATATAAAGTTGCTTGCAACCATTTATAACACTAGTCCCAGAGGATTGTAAATTTCTTCTGACCTCCTTGGAAAACAGGCATGCAAGAGGTTCATGGACATGTATGCCCACAATACACTCATACACATAAAATAAATAAACCTAAAGTAAAAAGGAAATAAAGGGTTACTTGTTCTGTAAGCATAGCTATAGAAATTAGGTCATTGTTTTCCTTCAGCAAATTAACTAAATGTGTTGGCTCTTGAACATTAATCACATTTGAATGTTAGAGTGGCCATAGTATTCTATTTCTAGTTGGGAAGTAGTTCTTTCTATGGTTCTTTGTCCATTTTGTTGTTTTAAAATGATACAGAGCTTTTGCTTCCAAGAGAGTGAGGAGATTGGCCCATCCTGGCTAAGATATGCATCTGGCACTGGCACTTTGAAAGTTCTCATTCATTTGATTTCAGTTGCTATGAGGGTGCCAACATAGGAGATAAATTCAGAAAAGTGAATAAATAAAGTTATAAATCAGTTATATCTGACTTAAGCTACATCTTTTTTCCACCACTCTGATAAAACACCATCTTTGACTGAGGTCTCCAAAGAAGAACAGCATATTGCTGAATCCACAAGTTATCCCTCAGTCTTTGTCCTGCCTAATCTCTCTGTATTATGTGACCCTCTTATGGAAAGTTCTGTCATCCTGTATGACCCTCTCATAGTTTCATCTCCTTCCTACCCAGAATATTCAGTTTCTTTCACAGCATTCTCTTCCCCTACATTGTTTTTTAAAAAAAAAATAAATCAATTATGGCATGTTAATCCATTCTTTGAATGATCTGCTTCTCATTTCCTGTCAAAGACACATTGCTGTGTCCCAAGCTCTCAAGGCACTATCTTCACTCTAGATATTTTCTTCTTAGCATACATGAGAAGGAAACAACTGAGAGGAGAAGGTTTACTCTAGCTTATGAATCAAGCAGGGTAAAGTCATTATGGAGGAGAGTCAAAGTGGAAGAGCTTAGAGCAGCTGGTCAAATGAGTCTGCAGTCAGAAAAGAACAAAGAATGAAATTAGTGTGTGCTACTTCTCAACTTTCTTTCCTCATGACATGCATCTCAGGATCACTTGTTAGAGAATATTCCTATCTACATTCAGTGTGGGGTTTTTTTATCAGCTAATTTCATCAAGGTAATCCTTCACAGCCCATTAGACAGATTCTAGATTTTGTCAAGTCAACAAACTCCATTAGTAAAGAAGAAATGGATAAGAGCAGACATTCACACAGTGAAGCTTGCACTACTAATTTTTGCTTTCATAATCTTGAGTCTAATGTTTTATTACAGAAAAGCAAAGATGAGTTTTAAAGACCACCACCTTTTTGTTTCTGTAACAACTGTCTATCTCTTTACTTTATCATGGTGTAACTTTTTGGATCTTTTACTTAGGTAAGATTATCATGTTAGGACATGATATTGGGTTTCTCCCTTCTTGAAGAGCTAGCTAATAACTTAATTAAATGTCAATTTGTTCTTGTTAGTTCTAGCTATGGCTCTGTTTCTATATGAAAGTTTAGAAAAAAATCTTTTCTTAGAGAAAATATATCTTATATAGGGCTAAGGCCTCTAGAGCTCTTTGGCATCTATTGTTGTCCTTGTTCAGCTCATCTATAGACACTCATGTCAGTGAAACTTTATGGGTGTCACTTCTGACATTACTAGGAGACCCAGTCTCACAAAAAACTCCTTAATCCTCTTGCTCCTGCAATCTTTCTTCTCCCTCTTCAGCATATTCCTTGAGTTTTAGGTGGGGTAGTTGTTTTGTAGATATATCTATGAGAACTGAATTACCTAATACCAAATGGTCAGCACACAAGTAACATTATATAAACTGAGAGGGTTATATTTAGACATTTGAAATGAAATGAAAAAACGAAAATGAAATAAAACAAGAAATCATGAATCTGAAAGAGAGCAAGGAGGAGTGTATGGGAGGGTTTAAAGGGGAAAGGGTGAGAAATGTTATAATTATATTAATTTCAAAAATAAAATAAAATAAATTCAATTTAAATTAATTATATTAATAATTAATTAATTAATTATTATTAATTTATTTTTTCTGTTAATTTATCTTAATGAATCCATCCCCATTATAATCTGCTCCCTACCACATCAATATTTCTGTCTTTCTCTAAACTGGTTTCTCTCACAGTGGGCCTTGCTACAACTCCATCCTTTTGCTGCCTAAATCGTGACTGGTCATATGTAGACATAATTTAACTCACCTCTCAGAAACATAGCTCAAGGTTCTCTATGCCCAAACCTCATGCTCATGAAAACATTTGTTTCTCCTAATCTCGAACACCATGGTCCTTTCATTCATATAATTTAGTATAAAGATCTTTAAAATATAAAATAAGCTACAGAACTGGATTAAAATAACCACTTAAATTCTTGTCCAGACTAAAAATCTACATATCTCATTGAATGTCTACACAGTTAGAATGGCCATTCTGAAGGCATGAAACTTCACTTTGGATTTTACAATTTCATTATCAATTATAGCATCTAAGTACTTATCCACACACATAAAAATGAAAAAATCCACAACTGACTTAAAACTAGAAAACATTATATTTATGTTGTTTTGCATGACACATGTGTCCTTTACCTGCAATCTGTCTGTCTTCATCACCTTCTTGTACCTTTGTTGTACTTTTTTGCACACACCTCTGTGTTTTGTGTATGTATCTAGTTCGATATGCACCATATATTATATTAGGTAGTTAGGTTAGTCTCATCCAGTAGACAAAACAAATGCAGACTTTTTTTTTCCTGTAAGTTCTCATTGTTAAGCAAAATGCTTGGATTAAATTCTCCAGGGACTTTTACATGATTTTGGTGATTTTGCATGTTCTGCATTGATTATATACAACACCCAATTCCTCAAGGCACCCATGTATCCCATGCTTCCTGCACAGCTCTGCTATCTTACTGCAGTTCTAATGTTTCTATGTTCTAATTGTTTTCAGTGATTTTTATTGTAAATTTTATCTGTTTCTTTATGTTAGTCACTCATTTATTAACACAGCAAATACTTTTGAGAGCCTATATTATTACGGGGCACAGAGAAGTGAAATAGGAACCTTAATGTCTCTGTGTTAAGTTTGCCTTTGAGACGTCAGCCTTAATACCATATGGGTATTTAAAAAAAAAAAAAAAAGCTAAATTTCCTTAGGATCTTGGCAAAATTCGAGATAGAAAGAGGCCTTCACCATTCTGGCCTTAGTCTTGATTATGACTATCATGATCAAACCAGTTACATCTTAGACAAGACACATATAAGATGCAAAACTCTAGATATAATATAGAAACTGTTCAAAGGTTTCTTTCTTTTATTAAAGTCATTTTTTAAAGATTTATTTTATTTATTATATGTAAGTACACTGTAGCTGTCTTCAGACACTCCAGAAGAGGGCACCAGATCTCGTTACGGATGGTTGTGAGCCACCATGTGGATGCTGGGATTTGAACTTATCACCTTCGGAAGAGCAGTCGGGTGCTCTTACCCGCTGAGCCATCTCACCAGCCCTATTAAAGTCATTTTTAAGGAGAATTTATGCTTTGGTTTAGACTACAGATGTAACTAAATGAATGATTTTTGCCCATTTTAGTGGGACCCTTTATGTAACTGCAAGTCATTAAAAGGGGAACTGTAATGTGACTTCTTTATCTCCATAGAAGAGCACAAATGATCATTTCTGAATAAAACAAACACATCTTTGCTAAAGATTGTACTGCCAAACAAAAGCTGTTTGTTTTTTCAACTGTTCAAATTATTTTGCAATAAACATGGAAAAACTTGGGTTTTTTTGTTTGTTTGTTTTGTGTGTGTGTGTGTGTGTGTGTGCTGTTTTATAGTTCAAGGAAAAGAAAATACAGAATTTACTGAACAAAGGTTGTGTACCAGAATTGTTCCAGATGTGTTACTTTGCTCTTCATAATGAACCTTGAAATAAGAGGTACTGGGGTTTTTCTTTTATTCATAGAACAAATTAATCTCAAGGGGAGTGAAGCAGTTTGTCCTCGATCCCTGACAAGAAATTGCCAGAGTCTGACTTAGAACTTAAGGCTACAATGTTTGTCTAGAATCTTTCTAACATGTGACAGTGTCTCTCATGCAAGTGGTCAAGGCCAGAAAGAAATAATGTTATCCAAGGAGAGTATCTAAATTTATTTTCAATGATGCTCGCTTAGATAGGACATCCTCCTGTTATTTGTCTCACCATTATTGATAAGTATGAATCTCTATGGAAAAGTCATTTCTAGTTCCTTCCAAAGGTTGCAAACTTGTCATGCATGAATTTTGATGATGCAGTTTACAGCACAGCACTAATATCATAAGTTACAATTGAAGTTATTTTGACCAGTGTTAAAACTTATAAGTAATTTATTTATTGTTTAAAAGGAAGCATGAAATCTATACTACAATCTCCATTTCTACTTTATTTTTTCCAAGTGAAAATTAATCTTTAGGGTTTTCATTATTTTATGTTTTTGGTTATTAAAAATTTTTTTAGAAATGTCATTTTCTTTTCTGCTGAAAAGTATACTGTGATCCAATTTTGGTTCTCCATGAGCATAGATATGTGGTTAACTATGTTCTCATAATCTTAGGATTCTAGTGAGAAAAACACACCAGGAACCAAGACAAAGTGAGGTCCTTTCTTATTGAGACTGGGATATAATATTATAACTTTATTTCAAAGTATTATGATTATTGTTGATATTTCAGCATCAAGATTCTGTGTAAAAAGTTTCAAAAGATTCAACTAACATCAAATTTCTAGTTTTTCTTTGTATCATATTAATGTTGGTTCTCCAAATAGTTGAGCAACAACTAAGTATGCATCATTAGCAATTAATCACAAAGCGATATTAATGACACACTTCTATTGTTGGAGAGAAATGGTTGTAATCAGTACTTAGACAAGATACACACACACACACACACACACACACACACGACACACACACTCTTTCCTTCTCACACACTCTCTCACACAAAAACACAGCTTATTTTCATTGATCCTTTGAGTGAAGAAAACGCATTATTAAAACTTATTATAATCTAAATCAATTAAGAATGGAAGAAATTGAGTCTATCCTCGCCTATGGTTAAATTTATGTTTCAGTAAGATTTAGTAAGAAGCCTAAACTCAGAGTAGTTCAAATTAGAAACTGGCAGCCAAGTTTTGAAAGACCTGAATTATAAACAACTTTATTATTTACTACAATTTTATTCACATTATGTCTTGAGCTATTATTAACAGTTCTATTTTACAGAACAGAGATCAAAAGAAAAAATGTTGTTTCTTTATAACTAATATTACTGACCTTAGTCTCATATTTAGAAGATGTGTCTGTGGCTCAAGGACTTTTGAGAAGGGATTGGATCTGAAGGGTTCTGATTTTATCAATGAACCCTTGAGCTCTTGGTTCATAATATGCTGGCATAACTGGAATTTGGTGAAATGTAGGAGGAGTGGATTTAATGGAAGCCATAAACTACTAAAAGCATGCCCTGAAAAGATATATCTAGTTGTTTGCTAACTCTCATCCCTCTGCTTCCTGGCCACCATGGGTTAAACAGTCTCTCTATCACATGACTTCCACCCCAGACATTCTGACTCACAGGTACTTAGCAACAAAGAAAGCAAACAAAGGACTAAGAACTTAGAAACCATGGACTAAAAGAAACCTTCCACTCTGCAAAATGTCTTGCTTAGGTATTGTTTCACCATTATGAGAAGTCCCATTACTCATGCCATTCCCAGTCCCCCAGAGTCCTTCCCACAAAATAAGTCTGCTAGTGTTACTTTTATTAGTGTAGTAAATCAAAGCTAGCAGGAAAAACATGACCTTATCATAGTGTTGTTGGTTGTGTGAAAATCATGTTCTTTCCAGCTAAATTTTCACATTTCATTGCAAAACCAAGTCTGGAACCTAGATCTCTAGGCTAAGCTTTGTACCACATGATTGTGTTGCTTATACTGAATTCCACCAGTGATTTCTCTAGAGTTTGTGCTGGGCATATAAATGTATGCTACCTAAATACTTTTACAGGTATCAAGGGATATTGTTTAATTCTATGAATATTTATTAAGAAGCTACTATGTCCTGAAGATATAGTTGTAAATGAGAGAGTCAGTTTCTTTGCTTTCACAGGACTTTATAACAGGGGGACCAGGCAACAATTAAGCTGACAGATCTATAATATGGTAGTAGATATTCAAAGCAGTTTAATGAGATAAAATATTTTGGATAGTAACTATATGGATCCTCTTGTGTCAAACTTTCACATGAAGTTTGGATTGAGATATTAGAAAGATTATTGATATTCCTTATTATTCATATTATCTTTGAATGATTAATCTCATTAATGAATGAGATTATCTTTCATTATATCTAGAAAGAATAATGGTGTCTGTCTCATTTCACTTATTGTCGTGTCTTTCAGGCACATCCCTGTTATGCCAAATGACAAGGTCTTGTGTGTATGTGTGTGTGTATTTTAAAGAATAAACAACATTCAATTGTAACTGTGTATGTGTATATACACATAACATTTTATCACTCATAAAATTAATTTTTAAAAATAGAACAAATTCAGACAATGCTTTCCCTGGCTTGGCAAGTTATACAGAGAGGAGATGGATGGGAGTTGCTGCTCAGAAGAAACAAAACAGCATGTCTGTAGGGGACGCATGGCTCAGGAGTTGTAACTACAAGTTGAAATTCTGATGTCTCTAGAGTTTTGTTACATGGGTATCTTTTACCAGCTCTTGTGGTGAGATTATAAATATGTTAATTTACCTCACTATAGAAATCACTTTATTATCTCTGTGTATCCCACAATGTTGCATTGCAAACATAAATTTTACACTATAAAATTTGTACTTTTACCTAACTAGTAATGTGCTGTTCAGAGCTTCTGAATGGCTTCAAGTCACAATATCAATACCTCCACTACCTCCACCATAAGATTGCTTCAAATAATTCATGATTTTCCTCTAAGTTGAAGAAAAAAGATATTTATAATAATAGAGATGAGCCAATGATTAGCAAAGGTACTATAATCTAGGTACCTGGCTAAGAGTTTTCCATAAAATTATTAAATTTTTATTGAATTTTATTTAATAAAAATGCAAATGCAATGAACTAAATATTATAATGTGGCTCAGGTTTCATCCCTTGAACACATCCATCTATGTGAAATGGATAAAAGTATACTTCTTTTAAGTGGAAAGTAGTAAATTTTAGGCTACAAGTCATGGACTATCTTTCTGAGTGTGGTCATTGACTTAATTAGTTAGAGAGAAGTACAGTTGCTGAAAACTACAGTACTCATGTCTGTCTTCTTTTCCTGAGGGTTATGGTAAAGGACACAATAGAGAATCTATTGAACACACAGTGTAGGCTGATTTGAATCAAAACTATGAGAAAAATGAAATAATTTTATCTGCCAGAGTTTTTCATTAGGATTCTCATTAAAGTATCTATAGGGTGTTCCTGGAAAGACCAGGGAAAAGCCTTTCAAATATCATGGACTCAAAAAGGTACTTTTGGTTAGTGGATACCTGGGCTTTATTACTTTTGACTTTTTTGTACTTGGTGCTTATCTGTCTTATGACTTTCTGTCTCTTTGTGTATGTTAAAAATGAAATTATGGCCAACTAATGACTGACCCAACTTGAGACCCATCCCATGTGATAGAGCCAATCCCTGCTATGCTTGCAGACATGAATCTGCATAACTGTTAACTGACGGGTTTCATCCAGCAGCTGATGGAAACAGATGCAGTGACCCACAACCATATATCAGGCAGAACTGGAGAAGTCTTGTGGAAGAGTGGGGGATAGAATTGAGCAAGGTGGAAGGGTCAAGCACACCACAGAAGGCCTTCAGAGTCAACTATCCTGGGCCCGTGGGAACTTATAGAGACTTTACCATCAGCCATAGAATATGAAGAGGCTGGAGCTAAGCCCCCTGAACATTTGGAGCAGATGTGCAGCTTGGTCTTCATGTGGGTCCCCTAATAATTGGAGTGGGGGCTGCCTTTTCTTCTATTGCCTGCCACTGAGTCCCCTTCAATACCTGGAGAGCCTGGCTGAGCCTCAGTGGAAAAGAATACCCTTAGTCCTGCTGGGATTAGATGTTCCAAGGTGGAGTACATCCAAGAAGGGCTTCCACTTCTCTGAGGAGAATGGGAAAGGATAATGGAGGAGGAATTTGTAAGAGTGGAATTGAGAGGAGATGAGGTGGCAGAGCTGAGATTGGGATGTAAAGTGAATAAATACATAAATTAATGAAAAACTTATTTAAACATACAAAAAAATAAAATTATTAATGTTTGTAGTTAGCTCACTGATCACTCATTTGTTCATCTAACCAGTATTGATTGAGAATGCCCTTTTTGCCAAGTACTGCTTAAAGAGTTGATGTATTGGTCTATTTACCTCACTATAATGTGCTCTATTATTGTAGGTTTTACTACAGTTAGTGTAACCAAAGGCTGTGTAAATTTGTAAAGGAATTTGTAACTTTAATTTTTTTTTAATCCTGTTTTTAATGATGGTTCTTAAACTCTTTAACATCTCTTTTAGCCCACTGCCCCACCAGAGGTAGTAGTAAAGAAAGGATATGAGGTAAGTAGATCTGTTTAGAAAGCTTCTTTGGAGCAACTTGCATCTATGTTGTCTGGAAATCAGCCGTTCAGTTCACAAGTCAGCAGCAGCAGCTAAATCTACTTGCAAATACTTCACAGATACACAAGCAGTTTAGTTCAGCAGAGTTGGGATAGCAAACAGGAATCAGTAGCAGTGGCACTACCTAGCAGAGACAGCCAGGCCTCAGCCTCCACTCAAGTCAGCAGGAGGGACCAGGAGGAACATTCCTTCATGTGTTTGCCCCAGCAAAACACCATCCAAACAAATTTCCAAAGAACCCTTAAGTTTCCACTTCAGAAATTTGTTTAGCTTTAGAGGTCTAAGGATGTGGTGCTGCATTTGGCATTTACCTTATTAATCAAGCTCTAAAGTAGCATAGGGCACAAAGTAGCAAGGAATGGAAGCTTGTATGTGTGTATATATATATATATATACATATGTCCTGCAGTCAGAATCCTTTCTCCTTTTCATAAAGCTATCTCCTTTCAATTATGGAGGTTCCAGACTAATCGCCTTACTCAGTTACAAGCATTCACAAAGGCCCAAGTTCTGAACACCAGATTAAACATCCATATCTTCTTGATACCTCACAAGTGCTTGCAGAACATACTGTTATTTTGTGGTACTAAGAGTAGAACCTAAGGCTGTATGCATACCAGGCAAATGTTTTATCATTGAATTATATTCCTGCTTCAGTAAGCTCCTGCTATGATGGAAAACTCAATGTGATATTATAGCACAAATAATATTGGTTTATAGCACAAATATCAATTAGAGGTTATACACTAGACATCCTAAGTTAGACACAAAAATTATGGAGAAAGAGGGGGATGTTGGTGAGCATATGACTTTCATGCTGAGGTGAAAAGGTGAGATATAGATATGTAGGCATTATAGAAGAAACTCAGAAGATGAAAGATCTGACCTGGGAAATAAGAGAACAAGAGAAAAAGAAAAGAATTTATTATTTAGTATTTATTTTAGAAATGTTATTTGCAGAAATAAAAATGATTCAGGGTCTTGAAGCCTTTCCTATGTTATGATTTCTTGTTGATAGTACAGTGGTGTGAATAGTAAAGAGACTAAAGAGCTTTATGTAAGGGATAAGGCGGGGGGGGGGGTTTAATCTGCTCAAATCGACCAGCTTTTTAAGATTGCAGAGAATGAATTTTAGTTCTAGAGAATTATTGACTCTTCATAAAATAATGTATCAAGATAAACATCTTAGGCCACAAAACTCAACAGAAAAGAGGCTGGTTTTCAACAGTAAATTGATATACCGGGGACATTTTTATTTGATTTATTCTGAATCATCAATTAAAAGACTAATTTGAAAGTATGTGGTATGACAATTGTTGTGGTAAATCTCCTCCCAAATATGCCCGGGCAATGAAGACACAACACAGTTAATATGATTACTTGCTGTGTGCCTAGATTGGGCAGATCTACTGCTACACTACCATCTTCCACAGCTTATGAGTCCCCTTAGAACTTGCAGTTTCTCCAGGCCATGTGTTTCTGCTTGGCTTTTCTTCTTCTTCCTCCTCCTCTGTGTCCTCTCCCTCTTCTATTTTCTCCTTCTTCTCTCTCACCTTCCTCTCCACCTTCCCTTTTATCTGCCCAATCATCAGCTCTCCTTTATTTTACAAATGAAGGTGGGAAGCAGGTTTACAGGAAATCACCTGAGTGCTGACTCATTCCTTGTTAGGAAACCACTCACTGGAGAATGGAATTAACATCAATTATAATTAGCCCCAAGGCTATCCACAACATTTATTGCTTCACAAAAGTCATTGCTGAGGTCAACATCTAGGCAAAAATGATATGATTTTGTGTCATGTCAAAAAAATGCAGAAATAAGTAAATGAAAATTTACTTCCTCATTTTAACAAGGTACTTTTAAAATGCATTGTCACTCTAGGATGCTGACACTTCATTACTTGGCAAATTTGTATGGTTTTCAAGTTTCTAATTCATTCATTATCGTTATTTCTAGGACTTCTCAAAAATTAAGTTGTGAAGGAACTGTTTCCATGTGATTGAAAGTCTGTGGTTGGCAGCTAGGCAGTAAAAGGTGATTAGAAGAATCTAGTGTCTCTTTCTTCTCACCCATTCCCAACCATTCTCTCATTAAGATATCATTGGAAGAGCATTCTCCAGCTATTTAGTCATGCTTTGTGTCATTTATTCAAAGAATGGACACAACTGTATACTTGAAGACTCTGGCAGAGGAGAAAGGGGGGATGTTAGGCTTAGCATCCTCAGATCATGATTATAATGACCCTAGGTCAGAACATTCTCCTCATTGACTTCAAAGAACATGTTTCATCACTCTCCAAGGTTGGCTTGAATATCCATGCTAGAAAATAGCTAATTCCAGGAATCCAAACTGGAGAGCCATCTAGGCAGGTCTTGTTCATTTGTACCTCAACTCTCTATGCCATATTGTCCATCTCATTTTTTTAATTTGATGACTCCATATTCTTTGTTCTTTTTTTTATTAAATATTTTCATTTACATTTCAAATGCTATCCCCTTTCCTAGTTTCCTCTCCAAAAAATCCCCTATCCCCTTCTACCTCTCCCTGCTCCCCAACCCACCCACTCCTGCTTCCTAGCCCTGGCATTCCCCTATACTGGGGCATAGAATCTTCGCAAGACCAAGGGCCTCTCCTCCTATTGATGGCCACATAGTCTTTGTTCTTAAGATGAAATCCTAAATCATCAGCAACTTGTTAGAAATGCAGATGTAAACATTGATCTCTAGGTGAATTATAATCCATGCTTTTTACCAGAAGCATAACTTGTATCCACATGCCTAGTCCGGTCTCCTCTCCTTATCAAAGCTGTGACCACATAGCATATTTGGTTTTGTTATAATTGTATATTTATCATTTTTAGAGACAGGCTTTTATATGATTAGTATATTTCAATTCATTCTTTGTTACCCTGAAAGACATACAACATTTTGGTTTCATTCCTTCTAGAATGCACATGTAGAACCATTACCTATCAGCATTCTTTCACTCCCACCACACCTGATGAATTGCCTCCTTTCCCTTCTTAGCTAAGGATGTTAGCAAATGCACATGACCATAATAAATCAAATGGCCTATCACATTACTCCTGGCCATATGACTAGAAACCACAAAGGGATGGGCTTGTGGCCACTTTGATTAAATGAGAAACAAGCAGATTGGTCTGAGATTTCTGGGGAGAAAGACATCTTACTTTTATATTTGAGGGGTTTCAAGATGATAAGTAGTTGGGTTTTGGAGTACTTCTTGCACTTATTTCTAACTTTAGACCCAGGCAGAAATGACCTGGTGTTATGACATTTCCTCCAGCTATTCTGCTTCTTGCTGATGAAGAACCCCCAAGGTATAACTGTTGTGGTCTAAGCTCAGAGCTGTAGACAAAACTCTCTCACTATCAGGATGTAATTGGGATGAAAGACAAGCAGCCCATACCCACAGTTCTTCATTTATTGTTCATAATAGCTCATGCCTCTAAGTCAGTTAAGTTTGCTATTAGCCATGCCCTACCCACACAGACTGAGTTATTTCCTTTTCTGTGCTTTCTTTTTTTTTCTCGAGTTTTGTCTATACTTAACCATTAAGGTATTATGATTCCTTAAAGAACATGTTTATCACTTTATTTTTCCAGATATTCCTTCACATTATTCATCTGTCAATCCATAGAGTTTTCAGAGGACTGATTCCACGATCCTTATAGATACCAATGTCTGAATGTGCTCTTCTCTTGTACAATATGGCAGAATATGCCCGAAGATGTTCTCCTTTATACATTAAACATTTTTAAGGTTATTTATAATACCTTGAACAATGTCGGTGGTGTATATATAGTTAGCAGTTATACTATTTAAGGAATGATAGTAAAAATAAAAATCTGCACATGTTCAGTTAAGATACAATTAAAAAATGTGTCCTATCTTTGCCTAATTGAATCTACAAATGAATAACTCATAAGCAAATAAGGCTACTCTATTGATAAATATTTAATACATAGATGAAGGAAACACTTGAAAAAGCTCTCCATGCAATCTCTCTAATGACTCTGTTCTTTTTATTTCCTCCTCTATTTCTCCTTCTCAATGAACTGTTTTCTCTCTGTTTTCTCTCTTTTTCTCATCGACTGTTTTGTACTTTACCACAGAATAATACTTTTATCTTCCTATTTCAGAGAACACTTGAGTTTCTAGAACTTCAGCCATTTCTCCATTAAAGATTTAAAAAAATATTTATTTTTAGGAATAACTTAGTACCTTTCTCGAAAGGGTTCATCCAAGGTTAGTTAGTTGTTTCGAGTTCCTTGTTTATTGGCTTTGTGAGAACCTTACACAACATCGAGAGAGGAAGAAAAGAGGATCAAAGACTGTGTACATTTTCAAGTAAACCCTGGTATTTAATTATAGGGTAATTTTCAAATAGCTATGAGTCAGACATGCTCAGCACTTTGCTAATGTTAGTTATTTAACCTTAGTAGGAGTCTTTCAAGGCAGGTAGATTTATTATTCCACTTTTCAAGTGAGTCTCATGAGGCTTGGAGAGAGAATTTTCTCTCAGCTACTGACAAAAACCAGAACCTGAATTCTATCATGTGTTCATCTCCTTCAACATGAATAATCTAGAAGAATATATAGTGTATGGCTTTAGTAATAAGCACTTTGTGACAACTCTATTTCCCCAGTTGTTTTTCATCCAGTTTTTTGTTTTTTTTTTTTTGTTTTTTTTGTTTTTTTCAGAGAAAGTAGGGCCTGCAATAGGTCCTACCTTCCTATGGTCATTCAGTAACTTGGGCCATCTAGGAACTTTCATTGCCTCTTCTATAAGCTGACACTCATAAGAAAACCTTACTCTAAATTTAAGAATACTTTTGTCTTTCTTATATATAATAATGCATTTTCTAAGTATAAAGAGTTATAGAAAAACAGCTCAGCAAGTGTCATAGATAAAATTTTGTTATGTGATTCCAAGCAGGACAGAAGTCTAATTCTACCATTTTGAGCCAACTTTGAAGCAAGCCTTATTACATGTTAAATACTGACCAAGAGATAGATTTTGTTTAGGACTATTCCCTGGAATTTCCGAGACTACTAGCCCAGAGACATATGTTACAAGGGTTTATAAAAACAAACCACAGGTCATCGTACTTTCCCATGAGGCTTTTGTTTCAAGAACTACAACTCCCAGGAGGTTACCTGTCCTTGGACCAGTGGGGCTTACAGGTTAATTTTGAGTATTAAATTCTATATCAGCCTTGCCTTGAAGAGAATGAGAGCCAAAAATCATGTCATCATGATAATAATTGTTACAGAAGAGAAACCTATGAACTGACTGTAAGCTATACTCCTCAGAAAAAAGGCAGAACCAACTGTGACTTCAAAGTAAGTCATTCCATAGACATTCTAAATTTTGACCTCTGAATTAATAGTTTTGATCATCCATTTCCTTTTATTATATTATAGAAAAAAACAACTGAAATTTGTAATGGGTTATAACTGAAAATGCCAGGGTGTGTTTGCACAACAATAGATTTGAGGGTGGTAGTTCAGGTCTGTTTTGTCATGGGTATTTCAGAGAAATACCATGCTGCTATATTAATTTTTTAACTAAATAAAGATGTAAGCTATGCTCACTGCCAACTTAAGAGCTGGTTTTCTTTTTACAAAAAGTTATATGTGAGTGTTTATGTATATTTTGGGAAGTTCCGGAAATTAAGATACCAGAAGTAGAATTTTGGCTCCTTGGCTAGGTGTTCAATCTTGGACAAATTTACTTTATTCATATATGAGTGGAAGATATAAGAAGTACCGCTTCTGTAGGATATTATGAGGATTAAATGAATATTTTCATGTAAAGTGGATAAAGGGGTCTTTCCAGTGCAGGAGTGTCACTTGGTATTGAGCAAGTTGTGCACCTGAGATTGCACTGCCTAGAAAAATATAAGGAATCTGGGCTTCCATTTAATAATGATGAAGATATTGACTATTATAGTCAACATAGAGTAAGCCTTTATTAAATGTTAACCTTGCTGTGGACTAGAGTACAAAGAAAAAGTAATTTGGATTCAGCTCCCATCGCATAATTTTACTTTGTATCATCTTTCTAACTTAACTCTCTTTTTTTCTGTAGCTATAAGGGCCATCATAATAATTCTTACATTTTTGAAACCAGATATCTATTGTTCCTAAGAAGATGTAGGGTCTGGATTAAGGACACTTGTGATTACCAATAGAAGCTTCACAGTTGATTCACAGGTTCTCTTATATAACTGACTTCCAGAAGGAGAGGTTAGTGAGTACTTCTGAAAAGCAAAGTTTACAGCCCAAAGTCAAGCAAGACCTCAAAACAGTAAAACCAGAGCATAATTTAAAAACTTTTTTTCAGTGTTGGAATGTTGGCAGTTTCCCAAAGCGTTGTATGATAACTGGTTGTAGTGCCTCAAGGGCCAAGATTTCCTGTTTAATTTCTTCCCTGGCTCACTAGGATAATGAATTTACAAACTCAATTGAGTTTGGTGAAAAAAGGCTGCATATCAATTTATTTGATGCCTGTTAAGACTTAATAGGCAAACCTCTTACAACCCACTGTCCTATGTAATCTATTTTTCAGAATATTCAAAAGTAGGATAATTTTCCTCCTATTATTCCAAGAAAACTTTCTGGGTCATTTTTTTATAGTGACAAAAGAAAATACCCATCTTTTCCTTAAAATATGCTTAACTAACATTATATTTTTAATGATACTAAATAATTGTGGAAGACAAAATCTCATTAATTTATTCACCAAATCTTTACCATCACTAAAGTGTTGTATTTGATATAATGGGTTCTGGAGCTTAGACAGGGTTCTAATTCTGTCTATTCTCTTTTTTGTCTGTGAGGTGATTATAAACCAAGCAATGATTAAAAGTATCTATTACTTTAAATCCTAAAAAGTAAGATACTGAGACACAAAGAGTCAATAATGTGCGGAATAGAGGAGGTAAAATCCAAGGTTATACTTGTTCCACTTTGAAGTTCAAATCCTTTAACTTCTCTGTACAACCTCATAATCATGAAGCATGACAAAACAGAGATTACACCCACTAGCAGCCAGCAAGTCTGGCTCAGATTAAAAGTCTCAGATTGATGTTGTATAGTTTAACATGTGGAGAAGCTAGAGTAAGAATCCAGTTGTTTAAATTCTTGCCTAACTTGCTTTGGTGACAATGCAATATTGAAAACACACCTGAAGAATGGTTGGAAATATTGAGTAATTACTTAAACTATTGAAGCTTGTTGCCTTGTCTGGCCTCAGTGGGAGAGGATGTGCCTAATCCTGTAAAGACTTGATGCCCCAGGGAAGGAGGATGCTGGGGGAGGGGAGTAGGTGGATGGGGGAAGCAAAGGATGGGGGAGGGGGTGAAGAACTCTGGGACTGGGGACAGGGAAGACGGGGCAACATTTGAAATGTATATAAATAAAATAATTTTATAATAAAGAAGAAAGTTAAAAAATTACTTAAACTTTACCCTATGACTCTATGATCAAGTTACATGTGCCTTTAATGATCTGTATCACCTCTGTGTGTTGGTCAGTTCTTTTGGAAGTTAAATGCTTCTTTCCAAAGAAAGGGTAGCTGAAATATAGATTGGATTCATAGAACAGACAACAAAGTCTCAACCCTTAAGACATAGAAATTCAATGCTCATACAAATCACTAGATTATAATGACTCATTGGTTTTGTGGACATACGTAAGGAGATTTTTCTTTCTGGGGCAATCTCAAGTAAAGCAGTAGAAGTCCTAGTCAGTTGGAAGAAGAATGGAAGTAAATACAGAGGACCACTCTGTTACTCAGTTGGTCATTTATTAGTCTACGAAGCTCTGATTTTTTTCATCCTCCTACAATAATTCCGTAGCAATATAAGCCAACAAATTCCTGACTTTTATGTGAGAGAAGTAGCTCTATAATCTAATGTTTGGTTATTGAGGTACCAGTCTGATTCTAAATCCTAAACAGTTTAGATAATGATTTTCTTGGATTCACTTTTCTACTTTTAAAAATATAATAGTTCATCACAGCCTCGACAGGTAACAATGATGCTGGGAAAGTCTGCCAGAAAAACGGCCAAAGGTCAAATCAATATCAACAGCATAAATATGAAATGAAATTGTGTGGTAATACCACAACTGCCTTTTTAAGAACCTTAAATTTGTGGAGAAATTTTTTATATTATGTGTGTTACCTTTAGGCAAAATGACACATTCAAACGAATCCCAGGCTCTCTCACTTTTCAGAATGATTACTTTCACCAGCTCACTAGTAAAGATGAAAGGGACTTTTCTCAGTTTAATTTCTTCTTTGGAGTACTGAAAATTTCCCTAAAATATTGTAAATACTTTTTTGTAATCATACCTGCCTCACTAAGTAGTGCATTTGCACCATTTATACAAAATATTTATTTTTAAAATATACAAAATAACTCCTGGAGTGTTGAAACATTAGGGATTTCAGAAAGGTGGTATCAAATATCACCATAGTAAAGTTGACAAAATTAAGACCATGATAACATGTGTCTAGTTTATTGCATCTACTGAAAAGATATATTGGGTCCTTTGAATAGTACCAGAGAACATTGTTGTACATTGATTGTTTCAGATCTCAGAATACCACACCTTGAAGTATGGGCCTTTGTCTTGCTGATTTGCTGATTTCCAGGATGTAGTTAGTAGAAGGCAGCTCTCTTTGGCCTTTTCTCACCCCTGAATTCTCTCTTTCAGTTCTCTTTCAAGCAGACCAGAGAAACTAGAAGTTCAGTCCCCTAAAATGAATCAAAAACTGAAATCCCTTTCTGAAGTACAATCTATAAAAGCTATACAGCTCATGTTCTGATTTTCTCTGCCTTTATGTATGAGGCATGGTCTTTAGAGAATTCACTTACCTACTCTGCCTGAAAGCACAGCCTCACTCTTGAAGAGTGCTGTACTAGGCCCAGCTCTAGGGAGAGAAAGCTATATAGAATGGCCAGAAAGAATCTGAGCAGACAGGAACTGCAGAGTTCCCCTGGGTGATTACCATGAGGTCATGCTTCCATTGTGTCTACTTACACTTCTGCATGACTGGCTTCTCAACAATGTTCCCTGAGCTTTGGGTCTATAGTTTGGAAGGATTCTGTATCAGACATGAGCTTTGGTGTTGTTTTATTCAGTGACCTGCATTAGTCACGACACTTGTGATAGACAAGATGGAGATGTTACTTTTCATCCCTACAAACGGACATATGTTGTCCATATTTTAAAGGTCGTCTTCAGCACAAAGATTATCTAGATAACCATTCAATTATAAGACTCTTCCTTTTAAAAAGAAAATAATGTTATAATTAAATTATAATCTAAAAAGAAAAAATGAATTATGCATTTTTAGAATGTTTCTGTGGCATCAAATTATGAATTTAAAGTGAGTAATTGAAAGAAATGATTAAAAAAATCTTCCACTGAAGTCTCTATGCCAGTATTTCTAATTATCTTCATAAAACATGGATATCTATGGATGGCTCTGACACAATTAAAATTTAGTGACCAGACCTATTTCTAAGAAATTAATGTACTTTTAGTACATTTTTGTAAGGGTACATGTGATAAGAGCAAGTCTGTTTTCTAGATTCAGATAGTGTCTATTTTATAGGTACAGATAATGGGAACACATAACTTTAATATAGTAGCAACAAAATTCATTCAATTGGTGACTTAAAAAGTTAATACCTTCAAAAGCTAAGGAGCATTGAAATAAATTAGCTACACAGAAAAATTAACATAAATAATATTCTAAGTTTTAAACTTAGACATTTGATAATGGATCCTTCCTATAATAAAACTTTTAGTCATGTTATAAAAGCCCTGACTAATCATATATGTGCTTCAAACATTGATTTTGATCTTTAAATTTTTAAGTGGGGGCTGGTGAGATGACTTAATTGTTTTTTTTCTTTTTTGCAAGATGATCATTTATTCAGACAGACAAATTAATATATAAATTGCAACTTCAAATATATATATATATATATATATACATATATATATATGTGTGTGTGTGTGTGTGTGTGTGTGTGTGTGTGTGTATGCAAGAAATGGATTACTTTGGATTCTATTTATAATTTCACAAAAGGCTCTATTACTGGAACCAAATGGATATTTTTATGTTTGGTTCTATCCCTGAGAGTCTTTATTGAGATGAGTCTGACTTTTGGGACAGTATAGTAAAGACTGGAAGAAGTATGAGTTCAAAACCCAGAGATTAATAACAACAAGAGCAAACTTATCTCAGGGTATTTCCAGAGTCCAGACTCATCTTAGGCACTCCGTAAGTAGTTATGCAGTAAAAATGATATATTGTTTTGTGACAAAGATAGAAGAAAGGTATTATTTTGTGTGTGTGTGTGTGTGTGTGTGTTTTTCCATTTTTTATTAGATATTTTCTTCATTTACCTTTCACATGTTCTCCCGAAAATCCCCTAAACCCTCCCCCATACCCCACTTTGCTCCCCTACCCACCCCACCCACTCCCTCATATTGGCCCTGGCGTTCCCCTGTACTGGGGCATATAAAGTTTGCATGACCACGGGGCTTCTCTTCCCAATGATGGCCAACTAGGCCATCTTCTTCTATATATGCAGCTAGAGAGATGAGCTCTGGGGGTACTAGTTAGTTCATGTTGTTCTTCCGCCTATAGGGTTGAATACCCCTTCAGCTCCTTGGGTACTTTCTCTAGCTCCTTCCTTGGGAACCCTGTGTTCCCTCTAATAGCTGACTGTGAGCATCCACTTCCGTGTTTGCCAGGCACTGGTATAGCCTCCCACGAGACAGCTATATCAGGGCCCTTTCAGCACTATCTTGCTGGCATATGCAATAGTGTCTATGTTTGGTGGCTGATTATGGGATGGATCCCCGGCTGCAGCATTCACTGGTAGTTCCATCCTTTTTATTCAGCTCCACACTTGATCTCTGTAACTCCTTCAATGTGTGCTTTGTTCTTAATTCTAGGAAGTGGCGAAGTGTCCACATTTTGATCTTCATTCTTCTTGAGTTTCATGCGTTTAGTAAATTGTGAGATGACTTAATTGTTAAAGAACGTGCTGGGAATCAGAGTTTGGTTGTTAGCACCCATTTCTAGTGGCTTACAACCATCTATAAGTCTAGGACTAAGGAATCAATGCCCTATTTTGGTCTCTGCATACACCCATGCACAAAATTTTGTCACTTACACAGATACAGACAGAAACACACACACAGACTTTAAAATTTAAAATGTGTAATTCTTATATCACCATTGGGAAATTAATTGCTAAGTTCTAGAATGCGAATTATACCATTTATTAAGAAAAATATATTTGTTGATCAACATTTTAAATACATTCAAAGGAATCAGAGTAACTTAAACTGGATATAATTCCAATTTCGAATGGGTTATTTCCTTCTTTCTGCCAATATTAGTCTGGGGTGTGACTATCTAAAATTACCAGTTTGGAACTTACAATGATGTATTACCTCAATTGCTTGAGTGTAGGACTAGTTTATTTCATTTCCCAGAAGCTCAGTAAAATTTGAAAGGTTGTATTTATTTAAGATGACTCTTGAAGATTTTTGTAAGATGACTTAGGCAATGCATATATTTCTTCTGAACTATTGAGGCAGAGAATTTTGCAGCAAGATACCAGCTATCTTCTCTCTCTCTCTCTCTCTCAATGGTTACACACACTGTGAGGCATGTCTAATCACTACATTAAGTGTCACACATGAAGAATGCTGAGGAGATGTGGTGGGAAGACAGGACATGGTTGTGTTCCTTCTTTTGTCACCTGGAACATAGTTAACCTGTCATTAATAAGTGAATATTGATAAAACCTTATCTGTCTTGAAAATAATATTTATAATTTTCTCTGGCAATACTGAATATACATACTATTTTTTATTTTTAGAACAGTTTCAATAAACATATCAATTTATTCCCATAAAAACATAATAAAAAATTGTGGTATCTGCCATTCAATAATATACATAGACTATATTTAGTGGAGGTTTATTTTATCCTGATTCTGTCTTAACAACTGGAAAGAAAATGATTAAGAAACATGTTGAGATCCTGGCTTCAAGGAACCAACCAAAAGAACAAATGAGTTATTTACAAAATTTGTCATGGAATTTTAAGTTTCATAAAATTTCCTAAGGGATAGACATAATCCAAAGAATAAGAAAAATATTTCAGTGAGAGAAAGACAACTCAGAAAATTCTGGAATTGAAATAAGTGTCCTATATGAAAAGTGGAGGGATAGAAAGCAAATTGGAAGATCTTAGAAGGCCTCATTAGCCAACTAAGAATCACAGTCTTTCCTGAGATCAAAGAAAAACTATTTGAGAACTTTAAAGTTGAAGCAATGATTTTAAAAACATTTATATTTTGGGAAACATAAGAATAGACTAAAGACCATAACAAATGAGTTAAGGGGGCCCAGCTAGGGAGTGTAGAGCTGGCTGGTGGCTGTGGAAATAAAATGAAGAATATGGAATAAAATCTGTTTAGGAGGTATATAACAGGAGCTGGAATAGGTACCAGGAGTTCTCTGAGAGTTTGATTTTTGAAAAACGAATGGCTCATGGAGCTATCCCTTAAGATACAAAACAGACATAGCAAATATCCAGTCATTTTTATGATGCAGTTTCATATTGAGGTACACAGATGGAAATGAGAAGGGGTTTAGGGTCCAGAAAACAGCTCTGATATGAATGTAAAATCCTGATTGTATGCAAGACATCAGAAGCAATGCCAAGGATGACATCTCCCAAAAAAGGATATGGGGAAAGAGGACAAACAGTGAAGGAAAGAGTTTCCTTTCCAGTTCTGTCTGGTTGGTGCTCTGTGGGCTTCTTGTGCCAGGATAGGAATCTCTTTCTCCAGATTTAGGAAATTTTCTTTTATGCCTTTGGCCTGGAATTCTTTTCCTTTTATGTCTATAATTCAGGAGATAGATTAGATAGATAGATAGATAGATAGATAGATAGATAGATAGATAGATAGATAGATAGAGAGTATATGCCCAGAAGTGGCTGGGTCCTCCAGTAGTACTATGTCCAGTGTTCTGAGGAACCGCCAAACTAATTTCCAGAGTGGTTGTACCAGCTTGCAATCCGAACAGCAGTGGAAGAGTATTCCTCACTCCAGTCAGAATGGTTAAGATCAAAAACTCAGGTGACAGCAGATGCTGCCAAAGATGTGGAGAAAGAGGAACACTCCTCCATTGTTGGTGGGATTACAAGCTGGTACAACCACTCTGGAAATCAGTTTGGTGGTTCCTCAGGAAATTGAACATAGTACTACCTGAGGACCCAGCAATACCACTGCTGGGCATATACTCAGAAGATGCTCTAATATTTAATAAGGACACATGCTCCACCATGTTCATAGAAGCCTTATTTATAATAGCCAGAAGCTGGAAACAACCCAGATGTCCCTCAACAGAAAGTGTGGTACAAATGTAGTACACAATGGAGTACTACTCAGCTATTAAAAACAATGCATTTATGAAATTCTTAGGCAAATGGACAGATCTGGAGGATATCATCCTAAGTGAGGTAACCCAATCACAAAAGAACACACATGATATGCACTCAGTGATAAGTGGATATTAGCCCAGAAGCTTGGAATACCCAGGATACAATTCACAAACCATATGAACCTCAAGAAGATGGAAGACCAAAGTGTGGATACTTTGGTCCTTCCTAGAAGCGGGGACAAAATGTCCATGGAAGGAGTTACAGAGAGAAAGTGTGGAACAGACTGAAGGAATGACCATCCAGAGACTGCCCTACCTGAGGATCCATCGCATATACAATCACCAAACCCAGACACTATTGTGGATGCCATTAAGAACTTCCTGACAGGAGCCTGATATAGCTGTCTCCTGAGAGGCTCGTCCAGTGCCTGACAAACACAGAAGTGGATGCTCACAGCTATCCATTGGACTGAGTACAGGGTCCCCAATGAAAGACTTAGAGAAAGTGCCCAAGGAACTGAAGGAGTTTGCAGCCCCATAGGGGGAGGACTCCACCCACTGCCCCCAGAGCTACCAGGGACTAAACCACCAACCAAAGAGTACACATGGTAGGACTCATGGCTCTAGTTGCATATAGAGCAGAGTATGGCCTAGTCAGCCATCAATAGGAGGAAAGGCCCTTGGTCCTATGAAGGCCCTTGGTCCCCAGTGTAGGGGAATGCCAGGGCCAGGAAGTGGAAGTGGGTGGGTTGATGAGCACTGGGAGAGGGGACATGATACGGGGTTTTTGGAGGGGAAACCAGGTAAAGGCATAACATTTGAAATGTAAATAAAGAAAATAACTAATTAAAAAAAAGTTTACTTGAGAGGAATGTAAAAGCCAGCTTCTATATGTTGGAGGAAGCAGAGATATGTGACTGGGAAGGCCTCAGATGAAATGAAGATGTACAATGAACACTGAACATTTCTTACAACCCAGGAAAATTACAGCTCTGAACTGCTAACAAATTTGCTGGAGAATTTGGGCTTACATGTGATCTTTCAGCTCTTTCTAAAGACAATTTATTTAGAGAATAAATAATACTTAAACAATACAGTAAATAATGAAGATATATGTACAAATATTTTGTGGTATTTAATTACAGTATGATCCTTCCTTGCTGGCCCCAATGGTACCTGAAAGCAGTGACAAGCTCTTACTTCCTTTACATCAGGATAAAGCTTTTGTCCACTCAGAACTAAGGCTAGTCAAAACTATACGATACCAACTTTTACTTTTGATGATGTCAGTTAAGTCTTTCGTGGTACAAGAATACAGTGTTAAAGATATATCAGGGAAACAGAAGTCAAAGTCTCTAAGCACAAATTGTTATCTACCATATTTGTGTAGTCACTCAGGAAGTACTTCCTGTAATTAAGGAAAGAGCACAGTCTTATAGAATTAAAGACCCTTAATGCCACTTGTTTTTATGTGCTTTCTCCACTGCAGTATGCTTCACTCTTAGAACAATCACTTGTACTTTGTCAACAGCCAAGAAGTATTTGCTGAACACAAAAGTGTTCAACACTTACATTCAATATATTTTTATTTTTGCCCTTGTAAATGAGTGTGCATAAATACTTTCTGTGGTTTTGCCATTCCTGTGACTACTCTATCTCTTATTGTGCTGCATTGCTTTTTTTTTGTCATGCTGCCAATCAGTTATTTCCACCCTATTGCATTCTACTCCACATCTCCGAATGTTACTAAAACTTTTAATGAGTTCATAGCTTCTTTCATTTTGTCAAGATGTTAGTCAGGGTTTTTCAGTGTTCACTGTCTATACTTCTATTTGAAAATTTTTATTTATGTGCCAAAGAGAAATGAGGATGGGTTATCACTTAATATTAAAACACGCCAACAGGACAGAGTCCACATGTTAGACTATATGATATTACTATATAGCTATGTAGTTTTTCAATTTGTCCATGGAAAGCCATTGCTTATATAATTTGACAATGATCTAATATTCATTCATTCACAAACACAGCATACATAGTGGGTAACAAATAAACATGCCAATACTTCTGTATGTATTCTGAAATGAAAAGTCTGTGGACCAAGACTGTCTTTTATTATTTCAATGAATGCTGATCCTGAGATATTTCTTCCATCATGTCATTTCAGTTCCATTTTAATTCATTAAAATATTGATAAATTCAATCGCACGCCTTTAATCCCAGCACTCGGGAGGCAGAGGCAGGCGGATTTCTGAGTTCGAGGCCAGCCTGGTCTACAGAGTGAGTTCCAGGACAGCCAGGGATATACAGAGAAACCCTGTCTCGAAAAACCAAAAAAAAAAAAAAAATAATAATAATAATTTCAATCTAGTTGCGTCTTACCAGTCATGTGAAGAGTAATGTCATGTTTTGTATGTCCTGAAAAATTTTGCCTGTGGCTAGGGTTTTTTTTTTTAAATAAGGAAATTGTGGTGTGGCAAACAATCCATATAGATTCCCAAGTACAGGCAAACTTCTGTTTCTTCATTTAGCCCCAGTCACTGCCACTGTCAGCTTTCTGCTTTTCACAACCTTATCTACATTGAAATGTTGAGAGTACCACAAGACTCCCCTAGAAGTCTTGGTCCTAATGCCTTATATGTACAAATATGTTTCTGACATTGGAAAAGGGACTTTGTGGGTTTGTGCTTTGAGATGAGGCAGGAGTGATAGGATTAGTCAGATTTGAATGTAATTATAGATCATTAAAGTCAGACAGCTTTTCTATTGTTGTCACAGAGACTAGATGGCAGAAGATAGATCAGAGAGACTCCATAAAAGGATGCCACCTGCTTTTTCTGGCCTTGAAGGCATTTGAGTTGAGGAATGTGAATTCATGAGTGGCATCTAGAAGAGAGAAAGTGAAGAAGGACCCTTGCAATATCCATAAATGGATGTGATGCTGCAGACACTTTGACTTTGGCTCAGTGAGACTTGTGCCAGTTTCTTTAAATCCACAACACAAAGACATTTTAAAATTACATTTAGTATGGTTGGGGGCACATGTGTATGGAAGTCAGGGGACAATTTGCAAGGGGTGTTCCTCTCATACAATATGGTGCTGTTAATTGAACTCAGGTCCTCTGGCTTTGGTGCTAGATAACTTTACTTGTGAGTCATCTCACTGGTCCAGAAATTAAAATTTGTAATTTAAGCCATTAATTTTATAGTAATTTTATATTATTAATTGAAAATAAATACGCTATCAATGAGTATGTTAACACTAGGCAAAGGTACCTTGATAGGTTAAGCATTCTGGATAGAAATCCTCCTTATAGAGTATTGGATGGGTGGAGTATGTTACCCATAGTCTTCTCTTCCACAGAGCTTAGAGATTTTTGATCCATATAGATAGATATACCGAGATATGTATCTGTAGACCTTGCATCTTCAAATGATATTGTAGAGTTCATTGTGCCATAATACTAATTAGGAACATGAAATATATGAGCTAACACTCTCTGGGAATGAGATCTTCTTCCTTCATTTCTTAAAAAATGTTTTATGTCTCATGAAAGATTTAAAAGTCTTCAAGAAATAGATGTATTGCTTTCAATTAGTCTGACAAACACCAGAGGTAGTCAGCTTATAAGACAAATTACTTATGGTGGTTCATAGCTTTGTAGATTTTAGTCAATGCTAGGTTCTTCTTGCTACTCATGTATCTACAGAGGGTCAGTATATCATGACAGGGTACCCAATGAAACAGAATGCTCACCTCCAGGACCAGAAAAGAGAAGGAAGAAGGTTTCCCTTCAGGAGAATATTTCAATGGGCTGAGAAACTCCCATGAGATTTTACTTCTTCTTTTTTTTTTTTTTTTGTAGTCACAAACCATTGATTTTATTAATTGAAAATAAATTTCTTTTACTTAATAAATAAAAACATAAAATCATACACTACTTATAGAGTTCTATGTGCTAGTTGATAGATTTATATCTTGTTATATGTGTTGAATGTGTCTATTATTTCAAGTAGAATTTATTTATTTATTTATTTATTTATTTATTTATTTATTTACACTCCAGAGACCTGGGAGGGGAGAGACTCTCAGGACTCAAAGGGAGGGGCCTTAGACGAAATGGCTGAGAGTAGCAAGATGGATCTTATAAAGCCCACCTCCAGCAGGAAGACAGGGTATCAAATGAGGGAGAGGTTGCCATCCCACAGTCAAAACTCTGACCCATAATTGTTCCTGTTTGAAAGAACTACAGGGATGGAAATGGAGAGGAGCCTGAAGAAAAAAAGGTCCAGCAATAGGCTCAAACTGGGATCTAGCTCATGGGGAGGTCCCAAGGCCTGACATCTTACTGAGGCTCTGGAACACTCACAAAAAGGGAGCTAGCATAATCATACTCTGGAAAACCCAACAAACATCTGAAAGAGTTAGATTCAGATATTTGCATCCAAGCAATGGATAGAAGCTGCTGACCCCTGTGGTTGAATTAGAGAAAGATTGAACAAAGCTGAGGAGGAGTGCGAGATTTTACTTCTTAAAGATTCTAACTTGTTCCAATATCACCACATTGCAAAGCAAGCCTTTAGGAAGCATTTACACTACAAACAATGGCATATATTACCTAAACTATTTAGAGATATAAATAAGGGCTGTCTGAATTCCTTTCCTCCAACTTCCAGATTATGATTTTTGTAGAATACAATTCTAAGATGACATTCTTTTTACAAAAAATATAAAAATCCTACCACTGATATACAAGAGATTAAGATTTCTCCCCAAATAGCTGATGTAGTTGATATTCTGTGTACAAACACATACATATATGCACATGCAACACACACACACAAACACACACACACATACACAAAGTGAGAGAAAGAGAAACACATACATATGTACATGCTTCTATTAATGGAATGTGGAAATTTGTGTCTTCCTAGAACTTATTGACAAAAAACATGCTTTGGAAGTTCTATGAAAATCATAAACTCCAGGTTGATGTAAATACACACAAAGGACTTTGTCTGAGTGGTGATATGAAATTGTTAGAACTTGGCTCACTTTCTTATTCTAGGAAAATAACTCTAGTCCTAACATTTTATGATAATTGAGCTATTCCACACAATTAAGTACTAGTTGGCCATATCATGAACTTTTTTTAAATTTTGCAGTGTGATCATGACTCAAGGACAAAGTGAACCAGAAATGAAAGTTATAGCAAACCAGAGTCTGAGAGTCCAAACATACTGAAACAGGATGAAGGAAAATTCCAACGGTAATATTCTTCCAAGCTCCCAAATTTGCCTTCCACTTTCCACAACAATCTATTAGTAAAAATGGACATTGGGGAATATACTGTTTTCTTTCACTCTGGTGCAGTTTCAATACAGGGACTGAACATATGTGACATTTAACATGTCATTAAGGGACATTTTTATTGGAAAAAAGTTTCATCATTAAGTAGCTGTAAGCAATCTTCTGAGCATATTCAAGCTCTTTTCCATGTCTTTGATTTTTCTCGGGGATATAGAAATTTGTAAGCTCCACCACTTTCTAGACACAGAGAAGGAAATTTATTCAAATTCATGGCCATTTTCATCATTGGCTGGAAAAAATTACCTCTGCATTAATAAGTAACTTGTCAAGCTCCATGTATTTGACAATTTTTAAGTAAGAAGGACTTTAAAGTAAGACTTCCTCATTTACTTTGTGGTTCATTTTCTGCCAACAAATATGAACTATGACCAAGCAATTTGGAACTTTTAGAGTTTTAACTATTTAGCAGTAGGTAATATCTAGTCTTTGATTTAGTAGTATCTAAATATGGTGGGATATACAGAGCAGAGGTGATACCTATGACAATGTGGTACAAGATGTGATGTATAAGAGTAAATAATTGAAGCTAATCTAAATTATAAACTAGCATACAAAACTCCAGCCCCAGATTTCTGAAAGGGCTGGAAAATCATGACCATAGCTTAAGAAGCTACAGAAACAACTCAAACAATGTGTCTTGATACGTTTATTATTTTTTCCTAAGTCCTAGAAACCACAGTTTGCATGAATCACCAACATCATGAACCCCAGCTCTGCCCTCCTTGGTGGCCATAATCACAATCACATCCAGAGTGAGGTGCTGTTTGCACAGCTGCCTTTGTTCACTGAGAGTGGATTGTCTTCTGTGCCTGTTTCTTTGTATTGCCAGTTGCTAATTTTATCTCAGGTAGTTGTATCTGATCCACTATATTAAGAGCTTTGTCTCTCTCTTATCTACAAGGCTAAACAAGATAGCAACTCACCAGAAATTTACTTTCATTACTGGAATATATAGATAAAGGGAAAGAGTAGAATTTAAACTTTAATGGAGTACATCAGTGTCTTAAGGTTGAGATGTTCTTTTGAGGGATTTGTTTTATTGTTACTCTTTGAGAATATATATGTATATGTGTTTATACACATTCATACTGGGGAATGAACATCACATTTGGTGAGGGAAAGAGGCCTGAAGTCCATATTGTGGGTGTACATCATATCTGGCTCACTCTGTAAAGAACTAGATTTGTTGTTGATCAGAAGGCCTTTTGAATTCTAAACAGCACGATGCCCCTTGGGGAGTGATTCTTATCACATATTTTGGGTGCTGAAGAAACTACAGTCTCTTTGTCCTCCTCTTGACCCCTGCCAATCTATTGGCCCACTTGGCACCTTCATGTCTTACACTGAAGAAAATGGGGTATTAATTCTTTATTGGCCCTTCCAAATACCCCTGCAAAGAATAGGTATGCACTCTGTGACTGACCACAGAAGGCCTACACTTGACACAAGCTAATCTGTTGTGTATCCTGGTGTGTTTCCAAGAATAATGAACCAGTTAAAGTTCTTCCAATCTCTGGTTTCCTCCTCCAACCCACTAGATGGAAAGGGGATGGCTTCCCTATTTTTCAACAAACCTGTGAATACATGAGGAAGTAGCATTTGTGGATATTTTAAATTTCTTTTAAGGACAATACATTCCAAGGTTGAATGAACACGATCATGATTTTAGTAGGAAACTAAAAGCAGCTGGGAGAAGCATCAATTCACTCCCTCACAGCCATGTCAGTACAATGAGTCGGGAAGGAAGCAGGGAAGAAGTAAAATGTGGAAAGAGATTTCCTTAAGGAAGCAACCCTAATCCCTGTGTGGAGGACTGGTGGTGGGCCTAACTTAGGCAGTTTTAATTATTTCCACACAGGCAGCCTATGGAGCCAACAACTGTACAATGCTATTAGAAACAGGGAGGTGAATGCTTTCGTTATAGCCAGACGGCACTCACCTTTATCAGATTATCTTTGTGTCTGATGGGCCACAGAAATGTCACTGAGTGAGTCAGCAGCGGGATCTGACTCACTTCCTCCACCACCGTTGACAGCTAGAAGACAGGTGAGCATGTGAAAACTCAGAGAATAACTCTGAGACTGATGTGCACAACTAACAAGTGCTGAGAATGCTTTTCTCTGGGTGAGGGAGATCAGTGATTAAGGACTGTTTTAAAGAGCCTATAATGTTTTAGGTTCAGACTCAGGAGATTAGGTTTTGGGGGGAAGAAAAGCCAGAAATCTTGGAACTAAGAATCAAAGATCAAAGATGAAGGCAAGAGCAGAGCTCAAGAAAGCAGCCATGGGGTAGAAAACTAGTCTTAGAATTTAGAGTCATGTAAGTGCACTGCAGGAACTGGAGAAGGAGAAAGAGCCTTCAAATTCAGGTAGTGTCAGAGGCAGTATTTCTTTATTTAATACTGTGACTTTCTGTAAATAAGTGTAGTGGAGGCTGGTATGATGGTGCACTCCTATTGTCTCAAAACACCAAGAAGGATTATGTTGCCAAGTCAACATGGATTGCATTGTAAGATCCTTATCTTAAAAACCAAGGCCAGAATACAAAAAATTTGGTATATCTACACAATGGAGTACTACTCAGCTATTAAAAACAATAAATATATGAAATTCCTAGGCAAATGGATGGACCTGGAGGCCATCATCCTGAGTGAAGTAACCCATTCACAAAAGAACTCACATAACATGTACTCACTGATATGTGGATATTAGCCCAGAAACCTAGACTACCCAAGAAACANGGGAACTAGCTGGATAACACTTGAAATGTAAATGAAGAAAATATCTAATAAAAGTAGTAAAAAAAAAAAAAAAAAAAAAAAAACCAAGGCCAGAGGCTGGGGAGATGATTTTGTTGGAAAAGCCCTTGATGTGCAAGCTTGAGGACCTGAATTAAATCTCAAACTCTCATGTAAAAATCCAATTGTGGGGCTGTATATCTGTAATCCCAACACTAGAGGACAAGACAAAAAGATTCCTGGAGCTGCTGGCCAGCCTAAAAAATAAGGTGGAGAGTAAGAAAGACAACAAGAAGACACTGACATTGTTTTCTGGTCTGTGTATGAGTACATACACACACACACACACACACACACACACACACACACACACACACACACAGATAGGGATGGGGATGTAGCTCAATGGTAGATTTTCCTGCCTCCTATGTGAAAGTCTCTAGGTTTGATCTCCAGCATTATGAGAAATTAAAAAAATATAAGTAAAAGGTATGGGAGCCTCAGTACATTTTGGCCAGCAGAGGGTTATTACAGCAGTATTTCCTGCAGAAATTTACTGGGTGGGATACAGATGACAGAAAACACTGAAAACCAACTTAGGTTAATATTGATATTGATATTATTTCCTACATTGAGTATTTGCTTATCAGAAATATCTATGTGTATATTACTGAGTCAATGAGGTAGGGATGAAATAAAGTTCTGCCTTCAAATGATGATAAGAGTGCTTTATATATACAAACCCATATAAAATAAGAACAGGTGGTATAAGAGTATATCAGAGAATTTATTAAGTGGAAGTGATTAACTCTGATGAAGCCAGATGATGCAAGAAAGCATTTTTCTCATTCAGTGAAAGGAAGAATTTTACCTACTTGAGATAAAGAAACAGCTTGTAGAACAAAAGGGATAGGGATAGGGATAGGGATAGGGATAGGGATAGGGATAGGGATAGGGATAGGGATAGGGATAGGGATAGGGATAGGGATAGGAAAATAGAGAACCATTATTTAGGGAAGCAATATAAATGAAACATAAGAAAGTTAGGTTCTAGTCAGGAGTTCAGGGATGGTTGGACTGTTACAAGATGACTCAAGAAGGAGCTTCAGCAGGACTCTGGCTGGACTAGGTTACTTTGACAGTACAGTTACAGAAACAGGATTGAAGAATTCTGGGACAGAGAGAGGAGAGCAGGAAATGGGAGATTCTCTTCTTGGTCATCCCTCTGTTGTCTCCTTGGTTTGATGAATCCTCATATTATGCTTTTAAACCCAGAACAAGCCAAGGCTCTCTCCTTTATGGGTTGTGTCTCATAGGAAATACAAGGTTTAGATAGAGAGACTGTATGAAAAAAAATGGGTAAAACACATTTCTTAGTTTTAGATTCTTAAAAACTTTCCTGTTACTAATTCTGCATAGTACACTGTTTTATTAACTTACATGTTTCCTGTTCATTTTATTCCTCCTGAATTTTAAACAACTGGGAATAATGCTGGAATTTACAGAAGGAAAAAAAAAAATAGAGCCAGAAATGAAAGGTGGGTTAATTTTGCTCATAGTTTTTAAAGCCTATTATAAGTGTAGGTTTTTTTGTTTTTTGGGGTTTTTTTGTAAGAAAGTTTTGGAAAATAAAGGAAGAAAACACCCCCACATGTCTGCAGCATCTCCAAATGATAAGGAAAGCGCTGATGTAGGAGGAACTGAAGCTGTCTGGCCTCACCTCTGCTTTTCAATCCACCTGCCTCCCCAGGCACAGAGGTGCCCACACCCTGAATCACCGAAAGAGAATCTGGCCAGGCAGGTTCCACAGCTGCAAGAACGTTTGTTTGCACAAGAATTTTCGTTTCCTGCCAAAGGAGTTCTTGAGGTTTTTGGCAAACATCACACCACTTTAATTTCCTTTTATGGAAAAAGAGCTTTAGGTCTAGTCTGATCTTAGATGTACCTCCTCCTTCCCAACCCCAACCCCCATCCTCATCCAACCCCACATGATATTTTAAACAGCTTCCATTTTCTTAGAATGAAATGGTAGCCATCTCCCTGATTTGATAGTTTCAGGTATGGAGCCTGAATTGTGGGTATTGTAGTTCTCTTGCCTTCCAGGGTTTCTGGTTGGGCAGCATCTGTGTCACGTTGGTAGGTATTTGAATCCCAGGTAGCTCTGTCAGGAAGAGTGCTGGTACTCTTGGATCACCAGGACAAGCATGTGCCTAAGCTGAAGAAACCTGGACTCATATCCACAGATGTAAGTGTTACTTTTAAAACATAATATTCCTTGCATTGTTGATGTGTGCTATACACTGGGAAGTTCATGATTTTTAGAAGCATTAACTAATAGACTGGTTCTTCTTTTATAAGCCCTGCTTGAAAAAAACTAGGAGGTAACTTATTCAAAATACTTGTGGGACAGAGTTAGAACAACATTTTGAGGTATGCTTTAAAATGGTTAGTTTTTTAAAGAAGGAACAGGTGTAACATGAAAAGCAAGTTGTAAAACAAAAAGAAACAAACGACAATACCTAATTTAACCGGGATTAAATTTTGGTTAAAAGCCTCTGAAAATACTCTTTCAAAGGGCATCTGATTTGAAAAGATTGAGCTTTGGAATTGGGTGGAGTTGGGTTGACCCAATGTAACAGGGTGTTTCACCCTATGAAGCCTCAGTTTCCTCATCTGTAAAGTCTACCACATATCATCACATTATTCTTAACACATGCTAGGCAGTACCTGATAGAGGTGATTTAACCTCATCAAACTTAAGTGTTCATTAAGCTTTAGAAACTGATCAAAGAGACAAATAAATATATATTTACTCACATAAGATAGCTAGATCAGTCAGTTTCAGAAACACAGAAAGTAGAATGGTGGTTGCCAGGGTCTGGAAATTAGAGGAAGCAGGCATTCTTTTATGGGTGTAGAGTATAAATTTTGCATAATAGAACCATTCTGGAGATAGTTTCCATAACTGTGGCATTAACTTGATGCTATTGTACTTTATATTTATAAATAGTTAGGATGGTGTTGTTACATTATGATTTTCCACAATGAAATGACCAAAAGGAATGTAGTAAAAATCACAATGCTATTCACTTATTAAGGCCTTTTGATTTCTTAAAGCGCATCTGAATCTGTATTCATTGTGCCCAATTTCAATGTTTTTTTTTTTTTTTTTGAGACAGTGTTTGTCTTTAGCACTGGCTGTCCTGGAACTCACTCTGTAGACCAGGCTGGCCTCGAACTCAGAAATCCGCCTGCCTCTGCCTCCCGAGTGCTGGGATTAAAGGTGTGCGCCACCACGCCCGGCTAATTTCAATGTTTTTGAAGGTATCTGGATCTTAGTGATGATCGTTTTATGCCCTCCTTTACATAACTACATTATTTCCTTTAACTCATAATGATGAATTTTTGAAAATTTTCTATGTAGAGTATAGAATGTACAAATTATGAAGTTCTATTAATTAATACAATGGACATGGAAGCTGTAGTTACAATTCATTCATAACACTTAAATCAAATGCATTGCTTATTTCTATTTCTCACCTTCTCTGTAGCTAATTTTTAAGCAGAATATTTTTACCTGTTTGTGTCTTGAAATAATTAAGAATATTAAACCAAAGCTTGTTAAAAGTCATCTTGTATTACATGTACTAGCTAATTTGAAGGATAACATAGTTTGAAATTATATTAAAATTGAATACATGATTATTTAATTTTTAGTAAGTCTTTTCTCGAAAGACCCAGGTATGGCCTCCTATATGTGAAGAGATTTCCTTAGGCTATTTGGTGACCACTGAAGGTAACCAGTATTTTGTATAGTGTATGTCAGGACCTATGACAGTACAGAATGAAAATATAGCTGGTGTGAAGTACTGAATATATTGGGCACAGTTACTAATAGAAGTGACCTATGGTTTGATTTCTGGAAAAAGTCTCATCTATTTGTTTAATAAATATATCTAGAACTGTTTCAGTGCTTTCCACCAGGGCTAGGTCTGGAAACCATAAGAATATCTTAGGTAAGCCTCATTTATTCCAAAAGACTCTACTGAAAATAATTAGCAAGAGAAGGGTCTCACCTATTAGATACTCAGGGAGTCACTACTGCTGATCCCTCCCCATAGAAAGTATGATGAGAATCATAGGATTACAAAGCAGCCTCTCTAAGTCTTTATTTTGAATTGAAGGCAATGGAGGCTAGAAAAGTGAATGTGTGTAGGTGTCATTCAAAAGTGGAAGTCATTGGAAGTAACAGTAACAGTGTAATACACCTTCAGAGGGCACTGAGGAAAGTGGTGGACCTTTAGCTGGTCTAGAAGAATGGACAAATATGATCTCTCCAGAGAAAGATGATGAGATTATTGCATGCACAGTAGCAGTTTCAAGACTTTGTATACATGAAATTATTTTAGGCAACAAATAGGCTAGAGAATCATCACCATTGAAATATCAGACTTAGAAAGCTGCTATTTTCTTTTTTTTTTTGTTTTTTTTTTTTTTTTTTTTTTTTTTTTTTTTTTTTTTTTTTTTTTTTTTTTGTTTTTTGTTTTTTGTTTTTTGTTTTTCGAGACAGGGTTTCTCTGTATAGTCCTGGCTATCCTGGAACTCACTTTGTAGACCAGGCTGGCCTCGAACTCAGAAATCCACCTGCCTCTGCCTCCCGAGTGCTGGGATTAAAGGCATACGCCACCACGCCTGGCAAGCTGCTATTTTCTAACATATCACATTATCCCACAATAAATGTTCGATTTGAAAATTCTTCTAATACGTGTTTTATCTTTATTCATAACACCACCAGAATAAGGAATAGATTTTATCAGGTGAAAGTGGTCCAATTACTCTTTTAAAATAATATTCATTTATAGGTATTGATTATTTATTGCACATATATATTAAAGCATAACATTATTTTAGTGTTATAAGTTAACCTTTAAAACATTTTTCAGAATTAAAAATAATAGTGGATTTACAGGCATATTAAATGAAAATATTGTTTGTATGGTAATTGGCAACAAGTCTAAGAAATGAATACTAAAGGTCGTTGAATTCTGAAATAGGAAAAATGTTAAACATAAAAATCTGGCATTTTCTATGTATTTTTGGGCAAGAAGGGATGTTGAGTATTCTATGGAGTGGCCAGTGGGAGATTTGGGACAATAGCTCTGAAATCGGATTGACTATGGAAACTTTAAAGAGATGTGGACTTCTAGATAGCAGAGTGTTCAAAAGTGACTTAGGAGCAATGTCTTAGAAGTATCTTAGGAGCCTTGCATTACTCAGCAGATGCATCCAGGAGATAGCATGCAGATGAGCTGGGAAATAGACAGCAGATATATAATGGAACTCATGAAAACAGACTGGTACTTTAAGCATGGATAAAGAGGAGTCTAACAGATAAGGAGAGTGGCACAGGTGTGTACATACATGTGAAGGTCAGGCATTGGTGGCAGTTTTCTGCCTTTATTACATTTTCTGCCTTATTTTTTGACACTAAGTTTCTTATTGAACCTGGTGTTCACTGATTTGGACCTAATAGGTAAAGTCCTTAATGTACAAGCACAAAAACCTGTTTCACAGTAAAGATCTGTTTGGGATGCAGAGGCATTCAGATCCCTAGAGCTTACTGGCAAACAGGTTAGCCAAATCAGTACATACATGTACCTGTGCACACCACCTACCCCCAACACACACTTATAGAGAAATGAGGATATAATCATTCCATAAGAATGTTGAACAATAATGACAAAGTTTTCAAGCTTGATAGCTTAAAAGAAAATGACTAACACTGTAGGCCATTTGAAATTGAGAGAAGTAAATCTGTAAGCTGAAAGGGAAACTACAGTGTTCATCAAGAGAAAAAGGTAGTTACAGGGCAGCCAGAGCATGGCAGAAACAGTGAATGCCACCCACAAGAACAAGACCTAGCCTACTCTTCACCCCATCCCACTGGGGCTTTTGGAGAGGAAAACTGAAAGAAAGAAAGAAAAAAAAAAAAAAACTTCCAGGTGAATAGAGATATTGGAAGCTGGTGGAAAGATACAACTTTATCTAATGACTGACTTTCTCTTGGGGTTCTCTCTTCATTACTTTGACTACCTTGCTCAGAGGTATATGATACTTCAGTATCCAGGATAAATAAAGATTTATTTCTCAGAACAAATAGGAATGTTTTCATCTCTAGCCAAGAGATGGGGTAGGCTTTGTTGTTGCTACTGGTGGTGGTGGTAGGTTTTTTGTTTTGTTTTGTTTTGGTCTGGGTTTGGGTTTGGTTTTTACAGGAATAATAGAGGAATTTTGTATATTTCCTTTTTCAAATAGAGACAGAAATTAATTCAAACATTTCTTTAATTCATAGGCTATTTGAAGATAGCCACCATAAAGACTTGTATACTTTAGTACCAGATTCAGAAAAGAATAATGTTAAAGATTAAAAAAAGAAAAGTATTTCTTAAGCCTGGTATCCCTCAAACTCAAGAATCGTACTATACTGTGTGCAGACCCTGCAGAGTGTATATGTATATGAATTTTTCATTAGTTAGTGTATTTATTTACTTTGCGTCCAGATTGTAACTTTCCCTCTCTCCTTCTCTCCTAGTACCTCCCTCTTCTCCTATCTTCCTCTCTCCTTTTTTTTTTTTAATAGAAGAAAAGGATATCAACCCAACTTGGCATACCAAGTTTCATCTTCTTTTATTGAGGCTAGACAAGGCAACCCAGTTAGGGGAAAGTGATCCAAAAGTAGAAAACAGAGTTAGAGACAGTCCATGCTCCTGGTGTTATGGGTCCCACATGAAGATCAAGCTACATAACTGTTATATATGTGTAAAATATATTTTTACCTTATATTTTAAAAATGTTTTATTTTTTCCACTGCCATATGGGCATATCTATAGGTGATATATAGATTGCCTTGGATACTTGGGCATTGTATATAGACTTTAAAGTATACATAATTCATATATAACTCCCTCTTTGCTCTCAACATTATACATTTTGAGATCAATCTAGGTTGATCGTTACAGAATGACCTATTAATTCCCACAACTTCATTTTGTTATAATGCATAAAACTGTAAGATAATCTACCACATTTTCTTACAAGCTTCAGAATTAGACTAGATAGTTTCTAGGAATGTATTTGTTGCACCGGAGGCATATTTGTCTCTTTTATGAGATACTGAACACTGTTCCAACATGTTTATTCTGTGTTTATACTCTTTCCTCAGCCAAAAACAGATTTTCTGGTTTTTTTTCCCATTATGGAGAAGTTTGTTGATAAAATTGGAACAAATAATCTTCCTGGATATAAGAAAAGTGTAGCACTCCTGTCATCTTGGAGATTCTGATAATTTTGGAACATTCCAATCTCTAAAATATGGTAAACAATTTTATTTTAAATTAGCTCCATTCTTAGCTGATAGTGCAAGACATTGTCTCACTTTTCTTTTAAATGACATTTATTTTTGTTATAATCTAATTAATAGAAATTGTGATATTGATAATAAGGCATAAGAGTACTAGAATATTTTTCACATGCCAAATAATGTATTAAATGATTTATTGCACTTACACTAAATTTTGAGGATCACATGATAGGTTTTATTCAGATAAATCAAAAAGGCATTCTTGAAGGATTCAAATAAGCATAGTGTTTTATCCAAACTGAGGAGAGTTTAAGTTTGCCTTCATGTGGATCTTCCAACTAGAGCAGGGGCTATCCCTAAAGTTACTGCCCGTCTGGTGCCTAACTGGGCTGCCTTGTCAGGTCTCAGTGAGACCTAACTATGCAGAGACTTGATGTGCCAGTGTGTGGAGATACCCACAGGGGCCTTCACCCTCTGAGAGGAGTGGAACTGTGTGAGGGGGGCCTGGAAGGGGGAAGCAATCAGAATGTAAAGTGAATAAATAAATTCATGAATTAAAAAAGTTTGCCTACTAAATACCAGATATCATGTTTATAGTTTGACCAAACTTTACAAAACTTTGTATACTTGAGAGAGGAAATTAAAGGAGTAAAACTTGGAGGGAATAGCTTTTAGACAATGTGGATGGCAGATCTCTGGCTGGAAAAGTTAAGTAATTTATTCAAACATTAATTCAACAAATAATTTTTGAACATATGTTATATGAGAGCTGAGCTATTTTGAAATATAGCAGTTATTGAGAAATATGGCACCACTCCTCACTGATAAATAAACTTGGGATTAAGTATTCAGGAAGAAAAAAACCCAAAAGAACAAAGGAAAATGATGGAAAAGGTGGGTGGCCTATAATGTGAAAGTTTTTCAGGTCATAATGTACACCTTTCACTGAATTCTGAAAGAATCTGTAAGTCATTATGAAGCAAATGGCAGCAACCATTATTTATTCATTCAATATTTATTCTACCTGTAGTTTGCTTTGTACTGAGGATGGAGAAAGTAAGGCACTTATCATAAAATAGAAGTGACAGGGAAAGTATAAAATTTATAATGAAATATAAAAATGAAGTCATGGGTTTACACCAGAGGAATGTCTAGCTCTGGCTGTGGCCAGTGAAGGGAAGAGCATGTAGGAGATATACCAAGGTATTTTGAGGTGGTTGGACATCTTTTAAATATTTTTAAATTTTAATATATAAGTGCACCCTGTTGGTCCATTTGGTTTCTTACACTTGGATGATTTCAGGCTGACCACTTGGTATTGGATAACAAATTAGGTCATTCATCCCTAGGGAAAACTTTCTTTAGTGCTTAGCATTCCTTAGTTGTCTGTAGTTCTTTGTTTATGGGTGGGGCCTTGTGTGATTTCCTATGCTTCTATGTTAATAAGTATTTGACTTGTTCAGGACAGTTTAGGCAGTCTTTTTTTTTTTTTTTTTTTTTTTTTTTTTTTTTTTTTTTTTTTTTTTTTTGTACTGTGGATGAAGCTTCCTCACCATTTTTAGGAGCCTCAATTTCACAGCAGATTTCCTGGCCCCTGACTTTTATAATCTTTTTACCTCTTCTTCTGAGATGTTCTCTGAACCTTACAAGAGTTTTGTTGTAGACATACCAAAGGGGTAAGAAACTCCTTGATCAATTGTGTTCTGCATTTTTGGACAGTAATGTTTTTTGTAATGGTCTCTATTTATAGCAAAAAGAAGTTTCTTTGATGAGTGATGAGAGGTACATTTATTTGTGGATATATGGATAAGTATTTAGAATGCAATTAGGAATTATATTGGTTTAGTAAAGTGGTTCTCCTTTAAGACCAATGGTTTCAGTATCCCTAGGTAGTAGGCTAGAGGACCAGGTATGCTTTCCCTCCTGTTAAGAGATTCTTAAATCCAATTAGAGAGCTGTTGGTTACTATCAAGGTAAGAACACCACTATAAGAGGTCATTGTTGTAGTTCACAGGTATCACGGCTGGTTGTTTTCCTTCCTCAAAAGCACTTCAGATATATGAAAGCTAGTCCTCAGAGAGTTTTTCAGTTCAGATGTGTCTCACATTCTCCAAGTCCTGTGTCCTGGAACATAGTACCTTTATCAATAGGGACTTCTCTTCACCATCTGGGAGGCAACCAAAGGCAACAATAAGTGTCTATGTTGTTTTAGAAGTCTGTCAAACTCATCTGACTAGGATAGTGGGTATTCTTAAAGAAGATTTAGTATTTTATAAAAATATGTGGGTTTTTTTCTTTCTGATTTAAAGGTCTTTTCTGCTTACTGTAATAAATTTAAGAATCATATTGATATTACTTTTAAGTTTGTGTATCTGTGTATTAGTCTGGTTGTACCTAAAGTAGATATTCAGAATGGTAATTGACAAAAAGGTTGTATGGCCTTTATGTCTCACTTTACTATAAATTACTAATTGTTATATCACTGTTTTACATATTATTCTACACAAAATTCAGATTAAGGGAAGTTGAGGATATATTGCAACTATTTCTTAAGAACAATGTAGAACATTCCCAAAAGATGTGAAATTAGTGATGAAGTATGATGGGAGTGATACCAACGACTTAGAAATTAGTAGATTGAGAACAATGCCTGAAGGGCAGGGAGGGATCAGATTGATTCTGGATGACCTCATGCTTTCTTATAAGGGTATCTTATAGGGTGGGTAATAATGTGTTTGTTTCTTTAGATAGGAAGTCAGGAGCAGCAGGTTTTTTGGAGAAGGACTATAAGTGATTTGAGTCCAGGCTGGTAGACTTTGGCATTCTGTGGTTTTCCACACAAGGAAGTAACTAGGCAAATATTTGAGTCAGCAGTGTAAACCAGTTAGACTTGGATATAGAATCAGCAGACCTTAGGTATAGCTGCCATCATTGGTGTGATTGTCTTTTCCAGTTGGTGCCTCTGACAAAGCAACAGCCAAAGTTAAGAATGAATAAGAACGGCCGAAGAAATAGGGGGAAATCCCATTTAGAAGAGAGTCAGTGAACAAAATAGGAGAACTTTTAAAGAATGGAGAAGTTGGAAGTGTGTGTCACAGAGAGGTCAATGAAGAATGAATGTTGCCCTATTAAATGTCATTGCTAGTCTTATCCAGAGCCATTTCTCCAGTGATTCAGGGACAGGCATCAGATGACACAGGACTTGTATTTCAGGAAAATTACATTTGGGCAGTATGTAGAATGTCTTACAAAAGAAAAAAATAAAGTGACAAACTAATTTAATTGGAAGAGGGTTCTAGAACGTGACAATAAAGACTAACCCAGAGCAGAAATTAAGGCATTAATAGAAAGAGACTAAGGCAGTTGGATATGTTGACTTGATGTCTTTGATATATGAAGAAGGCTGAAGTTAAGATTTTAGTTGGAAATAAATGTGAAATGAAAATGGAACTAAGATTTTAGTTGGAAATAAATGTGAAGATTGTAAAATAGTCAACAAAAGCAGCGTGATGGTGGAAATGCGACAGGGAGAGCTGTGGTTTGAAGTTTATTTGAAGGTGAACACCAATTTGGAGGTGTAACCACCAATCTCAGAGAGATACCTTGCAGGTGAATGTCAAGGTTCTGCAGCTCAGTGAAGGTATTTAGGTGAGACTCAAATATTAATAAACTTCTCCTGTAAAAGCTGAGATTTGGAAGGAGGAAAAAGGCTGGAATACTTCAAGGATATTGATGGACATGAGAAGTAATAAGGCAACCTTTAGAAATAGCTAAATAAATATGTAATAGAGAAGAACCTACTGGAAGGAACCGTGAAGGAAAGATCAAGTAACAACAGTAAAATCATGGGAACCTTAGCTCAAGAAAGCAGAAGATAAGAGAACATTAGACATCCAAGGTTAAGGCCAAATCAGACAACAATCACAGAGAAGCAGGAAGAGAACCAAGCAGATAATCTGGGCTTCTTCCAGTTCTCTCTTATTGGGAAAGCTATGTGAGACTGTGATTTACATTTTCTGCAAGTAAATTTTTTAAATTTCTCTCTTTTTTTGTACACATTATTAAATATTTACTGTATATTTTGTAAAATGCTTTAAATTTCTTATTAAATGAATCCATAGGAAACATTTTATGAATTGGCAACATTGCCTAAAAATGAGCTGCTTGGACATTATGAAAATTTATGACAGGTAAAGCTTATATACCTCCATTCATATATTTCTTGCAATTTTCAAGAAAATAAACTTTATTGATGTCAGAAGTAGTGTTGATGCATATATTAAAATGCATCTGTTGAAAGTTGCTCCTTAATAAGCCTAGCATAAATTGAATTCTAGATCTACATATTAGGATGATGGGGAGAACCTCTTAACTCTTCTATGACTAGAATAGGGAGTTTTCATAGTGTTTGCATCTTATTAAGTACGTCATTCTCTTTTTGGATAACTTTAATAAGCAGGAAAAAGTAGCAGCTATTATTTGCTGCTAATATAAATAATGCAATCTAGTTTTTAAGTACAACAGTTAAACTTTCTTACTGTCACCTTACTTATGAAGTTATATGATGCACAGTTTGTGTTATAATACTGCTCATGTTTCAACCTATTTTCTTTAACTCCTGTATAAAGAAAGATTTGTAGGTCATCTGTGTCTTAGTCAGGGTTTCTATTCCTGCACAAACATCATGACCAAGAAGCAAGTTGGGGAGGAAAGGGTTTATTCAGTTTACACTTCCACACTGCTGTTCATCACCAAGGAAGTCAGGACTGGAACTCAAGCAGGTCAGGAAGCAGGAGCTGATGCAGAAGCCATGGAGGGATGTTCTTTACTGGTTTGCTTCCCCTGGCTTGCTCAGCCTGCTCTCTTATAGAAACCAAGACTGCCAGCCCAGAGATGGTCCCACCCACAAGGGGCCCTTGATCACTAATTGAGAAAATGCCTCACAGCTAGATCTCATGGAGGCATTTCCCCAACTGAACCTCCTTTTTCTGTGATAACTCCAGCTGTGTCAAGTTGACACAAACCTAGCCAGTACAATCTGTTTACTGGAAAACACCAATTCCCTTGTTCACTCAAAGTTTTAGAAGTTGGTGTAATTAACTAACTGGCTGATTATGTGCTTTCTACTTTGACTTGGGTTGAAGCTCCAATGTCTTAGGCTGCCAGAACTGAAAAATCAAATGCTGGGAATATTGTGCAAAGATAAAGACTTTTAATAAAACACACTAAAACTCAGCAGGCAAATGTAGGCTTCAATATATTTCCCAGTATCCATGTAAGGACAATAAAAGTATGTTGTTGGGCCAGTGAGATGGTTCAGGAGGTAAGGGTGCTTGTTGTCAAGCCTTACAATCTGAGTTCAATTGTCAAGACATACATGGTAGAAAGACAGAACCAGTTCCAGTAAATTGTCTTCTGAATGTGGGCAGTGGCATGTATGAATTCACTTGTGTATATACATACCACATAAACACATAGACACAAAATAAATAAATAAAATGGGAAAAAAATTCAATGTTGTTTTGTACTCTTTGGTGTGAAACCCAAGCCCCTGCACATACTTGGAAGAAACTCTACCATTCATCCCTGAATATAAAGTAATTCTTACAAACAAAGCAATTCCACAGAGTATAGAAGTGCATACATGCTCATATTTTATGTCTTAATATACAAATGCAGCATTTCTAGCTTCCATGGTATTTACTGATAGAATCCTATTGGTTATGAGGCATATCTTTCCTAAACCATGCTGATCATGCATATTCCAGTATCTGATGATAATTACCAGAGAGTCAATTTTGATCTGTATTGATTAGTTTTGCACAGAAACACAATATAAATGGGGTGAGGATTATTTAAGAGTCAAAGACAATTGATTTCAGATATTTTAAAGGAATCTGGCAAAAATCCCAACTGGGAACATTTTCATAGCATTTACACTGAATTCTACCTGCAACTAAACCAAAAGTGTGAACAGACATTAGGAATTTGTGAGAGTGATTTAGAAAGTTATTTCAGTACTGATAGAGATAAAGGAATCTGTTCTCTCATGTCAACCTAGAGGATGGGGCTTCCTGTGTTTCTCTTCTAGCAATCAGAGCTCCAGGAGTGGCGCACACCTTTAATCCCAGCACTCGGGAGGCAGAGGCAGGCAGATTTCTGAGTTCAAGGCCAGCCTGGTCTACTAAGTGAGTTCTAGGACAACCAGGGCTATACAGTGAAACCCTGTCTTGAAAAGCAACAAACAAACAAACAAACAAACAAATTGAATGCCTCAGCTACTTCACAAACATGGCTGAAAACTTTCTGTGGATTTCCCAAAATATGGGTATGGGGAAATATAGGACACACACCACTACCACCACTACCACCACCACACCACATTAGCAGTGGCATTAGCAGTGATAAACATCAGCCAGGTCCATAATAGAGAACCAAAGGCAACTTTGGTTTTTGTTTGAGACAGGGTCTCTCTACTTAGTTCTGGCTGTTCTAGAACTCAATATGGAGACCAGGCTGGCCTTGAACTTATAGAGTACACCTGCCTCTGCCTTGTGATGGAATTCACCACCATGTCTGGCCTCAAAGACAATTCGAAATTATTCTAGTAGAATACAAATGTTTTGTTATGGTTCTTCTCCACCTTCCTTATCCTCGAAATGGAGCCACCAATACTCCAGCAACTCTAGGCTGGGTGATAGTAGAGGTATGGTAGGCAAGAAAAGAAGCAGAATGTACCCTCTTCCCAATTCCCCAAAGGCTATAGACCCATATAATGGTGAGGCTGATCTATACCAGGAGCTTATATACTGATGGAAACTTTCATGACTGACAGACACATAAAGGTGAAAAAAATCCACATTAGTCTCCTTGCAAATTGGAAAGGAAAATACTTTTGTCTAGTAGTTCCTAACTTGTTTATATTCATCAGATGGTAAATATTAATCAGATAGAACCTCATCATGTCTACTATCCAATTATTCTTACTTCAGAAGCATGCTATTAGCTCAATGTCTTTGCGGGTAGGCATGGTTATCTTCTTTGTCAACTTGATTGGCTTTGGAATTCCATGGGAGCCGGTGAGGTAAACCTCTGTTGTCATCTGTAAGGTGTTATTTGTATGTTTGTTTGTTTTTCAGAGAGAGACCTGTGACAGAAAATAAACCCTTTTCACCTGAAGTTGTTTTTGTCAGTGTACTTTAATACAGAAACAGTAAACGAAACAAGACAGTTATCCTTTACAAATGAAATTAATCATGAAAAACTGTTGCTTTATAGTAAGAATTCCACACTATGAAGTAAACTTCTTCATTTAAGGGGAAGGGAAAGTATCAGGAGTCAGTGGGAAGAAAGTAAACGCCAGGCATGAGGATACAGCACTATAAACCCAGCATTAGAAAGGCTAAGGTAAGGGAAAATGAGTGCAAGTCATGGCTACAAGTTGAATTCAAGGCTTTCCTTGGTTGGTGAGATTCTTTTACAAGAAAAGGTGGTTAATTTACTGTACTTGGGATGTAAACCTGCTTTTTGTTCAAGAAGACCAGTTGAGTCTACCTTATCAATTTTCCCCACCGTATGAGTCTACAGCCATTTTGGAGTTTAGAAGAGGTACTGCCTACTTCTTTTCTTGCCTACCACACCTCTCCTATCACCCACTCTAGCTGCTGGAGTATTGATAGCTCCACAGTCTGAGGATAAAGAAGGTGGAGGAAAACGGAACACTTGTATTCTACTTGAAAAGTTGAAAGTTGCCTTTGGCCCTTAGGTAGGTAGGTAGGCATAAGTTAGCTTTTTTGGATGCAGAATGTTAGTGAAAATACAGTGTTGTGGAATGGGCACTGGACTGACTTATCAGAATGGATGCTGGATAGAATATGGCACATGACTACTCCTACTAGACATCCATTTTGCGTGGAAACAAAAGATAGAGAGGAAATTATTTCCTGGACCTTGTGAAATTCCATTAGTGTATTGTATACATGTTTCCTAGGTTGGGTTGGCCAGAGATGGCTTAAGAGTCTGAAACTGCGCTCATGGAAATGTTTTCCCTGGATCAAGCAAAAGGAAAATTCACTTCTGAGTGTTGATATATTGCTTCAGCTCCCCACTTATGCAACAACACTGCTTGATTTCTTACATCTTGGGCTAAATCTGGGTGTTTGCTAAACTCAAAATTCCCTGTAATTAACCTATGCACTCTGGCCTGTTGCAATTTGACAACAATTTCCTTTCTCTTCCAGGATTTGTTGTTGTGAGCTGTAAGTTGGTCTAGATGACCAATACAAAAGGTCTTTTGTTAATCTCTCATTTCTTTGGATGTCATGGGGTGTTTTTTCAGTGTTTATTAGTTTGAACTGTAACTTCACACTGTTTGCTAATGGGAGAGGCGTTTTCTTCTTTAGCTATTTCTTATAAGCTATTTAATGAGTGTATAACATGTGTAGCTGCATGTGTTTGCATATGTAAGATGTGGGCACTGGGTTTTTTTTGTTCCTTTTGTTGTTCATGACTGCTCAGGCAAACTCATTGGATCTTTAAAGCTAAGTTTGCATGGGTTTCTTTCTTTTATGAAAATTTGTACAACTCATTACTATCTTCTTGATTCATCTAGACCATTTAATTTGAGTTGCATTTGTCTTATAAAGCCTAAAAATGTCTATTTTAATTTTTTAAAACAAAGCAAGGAGCCAGATTGAAGGCAGATCGCCTGGTGTTATTTCTAAGTGAATGTCTGTGCTATGTCTCATCTGTGTGAATGAGCACCTTTTAATCAGTGCTGGGGGTTTAGTTCTCATAGTATTAAAAGGTCTGTTTTCTCTCCTACTCAATTTGAGAAATTTTACTTATTCCATTAGAAGAAATTCTTTCTTGATAATTATGGAATGATCTCTCTGGTGTTGTTACATGTGTAGTTAGAACAAGGTTGTTCAGGAATGGAATGCTGACATCAGACTAAGTGGATACCAAAGTGTCCATTTTGCCAGACAAGGCCAAGGGTAGCCATCTGGGATCTCTCTGGCATCATCTAAGCTGATTTTCTGCCTCAAACACTACCCTTACTCTCCCAGTGCAGCATGTCTTTTGTTTCAGATAGCTGTTCTGATGGTACCTACACTCTCCATGAGAAATTGCTAGGAGAAGGTCACTTTTTGCCAGTTGTTTATATGAGAACCTATTTTCTCCTTTAGTAACTAATAATTTTCTCTTCTACTCACAGCTTTCTTGTACAAGTCTTATATAAGCTGCATAATATTTCAACATCTCAATGTTTTAGGTGCACATGGCGCAAATAACATTGGTTGCTTCTCTTCTAAGACACTTTTGAGGACTAATAGCACAAGTGTAAGATGTTAGACACTCCTTAAATTTAAATTACTATGATTAGCCACCCTTCTTTTCTAATGTCACCCAAGAAGTAACCCTGACAGAGGATATGGCATCAATAGTGAGCTTTGCAATGAAGAAGGGTTGTAAAGTGCCTGCCCATTTAGACAACTTTTTTTTTCTGCACAGTCTCAACATCACATTTATGTGGAGAAAGGATTTGTTAAATGCTCCCAGTAGTATGCTCTTTTCCATTTACTCTTCATTGTTTTGCCTATTCAAACATTATTATTTTATCCTTGTAGAGTCTTCAACCTAAAGAGTTCATCCTGTGTCCTTGTCCGGCATCAATGGCAGAAGAGGCCCTTGGCCCTGTGAAGGTGCAATGCCCCAGTGTAGGAAAATTTGAGGGCGGGGAGGCATGAATGGGTAGGTGGGGGCACACCATCATAGAAGCAGGAGGAGGAGGATAGGATAGAGGGTTTCTGGGGGGAGAGAAATTGGGAAAATGGATAGCATTTGAAAGATAAATAAATAAAATATCCAATAATAATAATAATAATTCATCCTATGGCCAGTCTATCAGGATTCATGGGATTTTTTTATTTTGACTGAATTAATTGTATAGAATGTATATAATTTGCCTATATACATTGATATCCTAAAAGAAACTTAGTACTGGGGACCATGAAGGGGAAGTTGAGTGAAATCTAACTTGCTGCAAGCTTATCAAGTTACAACTGGGTAATCAAAGGGTGTAGTCTGTACAGAATATTTACTGATATGGATAAACCTGAAATGCCTAAATTGGCCTATGTGTCACCTTTCTTCCCTTTCACCCACTAGGTGGCTGACTACCATTAAGCTCTCTTCCTGGACTGTGCTGCTCTCTTCATTGTTTACATTATGAGCAGGCATAATAGGCTTGGCTCTTTATCCTTCTGAAGGTCTCATATTGCCTTTGCATTTGATGCCTAGTGCTGTTCAGATAGCTGCATGGGACTTTACTCAAATACTAGTTTAATTAATGCAGTTTCTCCAGCCTCAGAGAAAAGGACTCAGACATTGCTTTGATAGGTATGTCTAACACAGTGTTTTAACTTCTATTCTTCCTACTCCCATCCTTCCCTGGAGGATCAGCTCTTCTCAGGAAATCCAGATGCTGTGGTCTTCATGAGATTTCTAAGTCACATCAAATACCAGGCCTTTGTCCTATTCTCTTCCTCACCTGTGTTAGCCATGAGGCAGGCTACCCCAGGACTTTGTAACTTAAGGGTTTCCCCACACTAGAGGGGACCATGACAAAATGCTCAAGTTTTAGTTAATAGATAAAGAAGTTCCCATGGATATATCAAAAAGTAAAGATAGGCCAACATTTTAAAATTCCTGAGGATAGGAGTAGTGAGAAGGTTCAGTGAGTAAAAGTGCCTGTCACAAAGCCTGAAGGCCCACGTTTGATCCTGGTCACACAGGGTAGGAAAAAAAATGATTCCTGAATGTTGTTCTCTTACCTCCAAACACATTCTGTGGCAAGTTATATTTATGCACAAATACTTTATATATAAATATAATTTTAAAGTTTTATTTATTCTTACATATGTATGTGTATCCATGTGTAAATGTACCCAGTGTGTACACCTGCCCATAGAAGCCAAAAGAGGTTGTTGGATCCCTTGGAGATAGATTTACAGGTGATTTTGAGCCATCAGATGTGGGTACTAACAAAATTCAGGTGCTCTTGAAGATAGTAAGTGTGCTTAACCATTGAGTTATTTCCAGTGCTATATAAATACAATTTAGAAGCCAATATTACAACATAGATGAGTGAACATCTCCAAGGCCCTGATCCCAGTTGTAGAGCAACAGACAGTCCAGTGGTTCTGGAAAAAATATAAGAGCAACAGTAAAAAACTCTAACAAAACTGAAGACAGAAATGCACAGTTGTACTAGAATTTCTAGAATAGCTAGAAATTTTATTCTAAGACCATCTGGTTCCAAAGACTTTGCTTATGACCACACTAACTGAACACTGACTTCAAAAGCATGAACATAATTATGATATTTTGGGCCAGTTTTAATTTTGGTCAATATTTGGGTAGATCTTTCTATGTTAACAAAATGCATACTTGGGTATCATGGGATCCAGTTTTGGAAGAGACCTGAATATTGGGTAGGCAAGTTCTTACAGATAAGTCGCAGCTGTGCTGTACTTCATTTTTCATACTGAAAGTGACTGAAGTCAAACAAGTATTCAGATTTTTTGCCTTGGAGAAACTTTGAGTCATTTAGGTGACCTGAGAGCTCTCATTGCAGTGAAACAGAGGAGGTCACAAGTTACGAGAATAAGCTTTACTACTCCTACATTTCTCACTTGGTTTATCTTTTCAATGTATTCTTTAATTTCTGGGAAATATTAAATTTGCAGAAACAGTTTCTTCATGTATTATAGATGTATGTTTAAGTCATTCATTTAAATTATTAAGCCCTTTTCAGTCTTGAAGATAGACATTTCTGTGACTGTTAGCAGTAACATTTTGTATAACTCAAATATACATGTCTGAGTTCTGTTAATGTAGCAGTCTGTAGAAGGATTTTAATCCATTAATATGGCTACTCTAGCTGGAATGCAGACATGCCATTAATACAAACCTTTAATCCCAAACAATGAAGACAAAGTTAGTTTTAGAAGAAAGCACTTATATTTGATAATGATACTTAGTTGAATGGCAGACAAAGTGACAAATCAATTACATTGGTTTACATGCATGTACTGTACCCCTCAATATGGCTTGATGTATGTATTCACAAAAAATATATAATCAATAGAACTGGATCTCATTATAAACAAAAATCAAACCTTATACAATATTAAACAAGGATGGCAGGTTGATAAATGCAATTATATATGTATTTTTAAAAATCAGGTATAAAGGAAGTTACTCATGTGGACAGAAACCTAAGCTAAGTTGCCTTTGTAGCCTTGGTAAACTCTGAAACTCTTCAAATGAATATTTTAATAAAATTGACTTAAATAAGACTTGGCAATTGCTATGTCATCAACAGCGATCAGGACTTTTAAGAAATGTATATAGACAGTTTTGAATTCACACTGTGACATTTGAATTCATACTGTGAGTGTTTATGAGAAATGTAGACGCTGCTATTGCTGCCTGAAAATAGCAACATGGATGTTTTGAGTGAAAATTAAATTTTTTGGCATGGTTCTTGATGCCCATGTGAAGTATGCAAGATAAGGGCTGAGATCAGGTGGGATTTTGTTTCTGAATGAGTTAGGTGTTAGGATACAATGAAAACAACAAGGCTTACTTAAGTAAGGCTCTTCATACACTGCCATGTGAGCAGAAATGAATGCTTTCTATTAGTCTCATTTTTTAATATTTAAGAGCTTCTGTATTCAATTTTTAAAAATTTAACATTTTAATTAATTCCTTGAGATTTTGATACAATGTATTTTGATCATATTTACCTTCTACCAGCCCCCACACAACTCCTCCCAGATAAACCCCTAATTTTCAACCCCCCACCCGAACTTTGTATCTTTTTAAAAAAACAAATAACCCATCATGTCTAATTTATGCTCCCATATATATTCATGGGTGTAATGCCTTCCCCTGAAACTTGGTTGACCTACCCAATGCCCACCCTTAAAAAAAACTGACCTGTCTCCCCCTTACCCTCCAGAAGTCACCAACTGTCAGCAGCTTCTCAATTTGGGTCTCTTGTGAGCTCCTCACTTCTTAGAATTTTTGACTTCATCTTGTTCAGCTCTTATGAAGCTACCCACAGATGCTCTGAGTTCTTTGAATGTAATAGTCTCTAGAAGGATTTTAATCTACCAACATGGCTACTCTAGCTGGAATACAGAAACAAAATTAGCACACACTTTTAGTTCCTCTGGCTGGAATACAGACATGCCCTTAATTCCAAACAATGAATGTAAAATTAGTTTTAGAAGGAAGCACTTATGTTTGAAAGTGATGTTTATTTGAGTGACAGACAAAGAATCAAAGAAATATTTGACAAAATAGGATATGCCCAACTCACACAAGAAGAGAAAGGAAAGAGGAGAGAGAGCATCACAGAAAGGGAGAAGAAGGTAGTTTTGCTGAAAGAGTTTTATAGAGACAGGTTGAAGAGAGAGCTAGACACAGATAAAGACATAAAAAGACAGAAAATGAGAGTGAGCCAGAAAATTATAACACATTGCCAAAGTTAGTATGAATCCAAGCAGAACCATTCAGTCAGAAACAGAGAGAAGCTAATTCAAATCAGTCAGTTTAGAAATGAGTTTTGATCCAGAAAGCTGAGTTGGACCAGCCAGCCAGAATACAAAAAGAACAATAAAGGGTGAGCTTATTCAGCAGTAAGTCTCAGAGGCTGAAAACATTGTAGGCCTCAATTGGATTGCACAGAAGGTAGAAGTTTCCAGGACTAGAGCTAGGTTAGCAGACAGAGGCAGTAAGCCTCAGAGATGACAGTTACATCAAGCATATAAAGTTTACTTCTACAGCAGTCCCATCATATCCAGAAGATACTATTTCTTTCTGCTTCTCCCTGATCTCTCACTCTTACAATCCTTCCATTTCCTTATCAAAGATGGTATTCGAACTTTGGAAGATGTCTTACTTAGGGTTTTACTGCTATGAACTGACACAATGATCAAGGCAACTCTTATAAGGATAACATTTAATTGGGGCTGGTTCACATGTTCAGAGGTTCAATCCATTACCATCAAGGCAGGAAACAGCAGCATCCAGGCAGACATGGTGTAGGAGGAGCTGAGAGCTCTACATCTCTATCTGAAGACTACTAGCAGAATACTGGCTTTCAGGCAGCTGAGGGTCTTAAAGCCAACCCCCATAGTGACGCACCTATTCCAACAAGACAACCCCTACAAATAGTGCCACTTCCTGAGCCAAGCGTATTTAAACCATGACAGAAGATGATGATACAGATGCTCTGTAGCTGAAAATTCCATTGATACTTATTTTCTGCAGTTTGATAAACTGTGAGTTTCTGCATTCATCGCCTTCAACCGCACAAAGAAATTTCTCTGATAAGAACTATCTGTTATATTAACCTATAGTCATAGAAATATTTAGTTTAGAAGAAATTTGATTCCATAGTCATTCATCAAAATAATAGTAGTAGGTTCACCTTCAGGGTCCATGAGCTCCCCAAACATGCATCATTGACCAGATTTATGGCACCAGGCATGCTTCCTCTTATAAAGAAAATCATAAATACATTCATAAAACAATTATTATCCCCATAATATTTGTGCCTCTATTGTACCCATAGCATAACTTGTTATGCTGGTATATTATTATAGTTCACAGGTTTCCTAGCTATTGATGACTTTCCCCCACGGCAACCCATATAACACCTTTTAGCACCATGGAAGCTAGCCAGCAGGGAAGAACTTCCTGGTCAGTATCAACTTGGTTTCTTTATGCCCTATGGCAAAGTGTATGGTGTCTTCAGCAATTTGTCTTACTGAGTTCTTGTGGGCAACTAAGAACAATGAAAATAGCCTGTATTGTGTTGCTAGTCTTTGGGATAGCCCTGACGAACAACAAAAAGCTTATGCTTGGCATTAGGCTTTTCATTTGGCAACTTATGTCTTCTGAGAGGAGCATTGTCTTTTATATGGGAATTCCAATTAAAGCCATTTGTATGATTTGTGTGTGTTTGTGTTACATATAAATTATTATATGAATATATCACATGAAGCATATAAGATAGTAGGTTTTCACATGACATTTTTCAAACACCTTAATGTTAGCTATACCACCTGCAGCTCCATCCTCTGGAATATGAGCAATGACTGTCTCTTTGCTCTGCTGTGGTTAACATTTGGAAAAAGAATAAAAGCTCAGCTTTCTCCCCTTAGCATCACAGAGCTATATATCAGAATCTGTCTTACTCAGCAACTGTTTCTCTTATCTAAATTTATTTCTATCACTTAGAATGTTACCTTCTAAGCCCTTAGTAGTGATTCATAATTGGAATATAAACAAGAGTAAAGAGGTTTAAAAATACTCAGGAAAGTGTTATTTCACCTTTAATTTTTTTCTTTTGACAGGGTCTCAGTCACTCTGTAGCTCAGGCTGCCTTGAAGCTCTCAAGTACCTCAGCCTCCTATGTACTAACAGTACAAGTGTATGATACCAGGCCTGGCAACTATATTCTCTTGTTTTAAAATGGAACCATAATTTATGCATAGAAAGTGTAAATGAGAGCTTCTTACTTCACAGATGGTAACAAGGAGGCTCCCAGAAGTCAAGGAGTGGCTGTAGGAGTTGGGAACCACATTTTACAAACCTAATTATACTCTGATACTGCTGTTCCTATCATTCCTCAAGTATCCAAAATTTTATCTTAAATAGTGTATTTTTTTTAAAAAAAATACTTATTAGAGAGGGGAGTGGGAAGGAGAGGGAAAGAGGGAAGACAAAAAGGAAAGGGAGGGAGAGAGAAAACACATGTGTGTCTCTTTCTCTGGAGATGGTAGGAGAAGAGGATAGAGATGTTGCCTTTTTATTTCCTGGCTCCTAATGGCTTTACTTTGCTGTTGGTGAGACAAAAAGGAGAACAGAAAGGCGCCAAACTTCTCTAAGATTCTGAGTTTACCTTCCTATATGATAGTTTGGTTTTTCCACATTAGACAAAACATTACATAAAAGAAAGCAGGAAGTGGTATTTTACAGCCAGACATGCCTTGTTAGCTTGGCTATTAAATGGTTCCCTTGGTTTAGCTGCAACTTTTGCAGGATGTATCTTATAAATATCAGAAACTGGTTACTGAAAGTGTTCGTATCACTTTCTACTAGCTCTAACAGGATGTATGAAAAATGAGAATTAGAAAGAAGTAAAAGGCAAAGTTGTATCTCATGACTATTACCTCAACCTAATAGTTTTCCCTTCTCCAAAATCCCCTTCCAGATCTTATCTTTAATATGTGCATTGCATAATTGTAAGTAGACACAGTCTTTCATATAGTTAAGGACTTTGTGACTTCTTTTTAAGATGACATTATGTCCTGAATTAATAACTTACAATGTATTTAATTATTCCTCTGTTGTAGAACATTTGGAAACTTCAGGTTACCTTTTAATCATATATAAAATGTTCTGACAAAAGAGGTTTATAAAAACACAGCTGTCCCTCTTCTAAATTATGTTTTTGGAGAAAAGACTGATGACTGAGCATATCCAAAAGAATTTCATGTTTACTGATGTGTATTCTTTAGGAATCAATTTTATATATATCTGAAATTTGTACAGCTGTTGGTGAATTGGTCTTCTTGGATAAAGAAAAGGAAATTATAAACATTCTAGGTAACCTCCCACCTTGAGGTGACTCCACAGAGAAAAGCCACAAGCTCAGCATTGTCACAGAGGCTTCAGGATACCATAATACTTCTAGTTCATTAGAAGGAAGTGAGAGTTTCTTAAACTTCTTGAGTTTCTCTTATGAAATTTAAATATGTTAGTTAATTCAATAATATTCAGCATAAAGTCTGCTTTAGTATGCATTTTTTGATTGTTGGGGTAGCACATTTCATTATCTGTTATTACTGCATAGCAAAATACTCCAAAGATCACAGCTCAAAACAACATCCTTAATGTGTTTTGCAATTTGGTGGCCAAGATCAGAAGGGGGGTGGTTGCTTTGTTCTTCTGCTTACCTCTGATTAAAGCTATCATCTCCATCTTCTGCAGGATACAAGATGTTTTCACAGCCATGCCTAATATTTGGAGGGGAATGAATAGAAAGCAGTATTCAGTTGCGACTGGCCATAAGATCATCTTTATGAGGTATCTGGTCTTAGGACAATTTAGCTTCTTACTTGGCAGCTCTTTGGCAGCTGTTTCTGAGTACACCAAAGTTTCAAGAATCTTTGAGCAGAAGATACAGGAATTTTTAAACCTCTAGATTTGGAAACCTCTGAATCCTTTTGTTATAACCAATATACCATATATAACATAATATAGTATAATAAACTAATATTCATTTCTATGGCCAATCTGGACACAAAGAAAGTCTCCATGAAAAGAACAAAGAATCAAAGGTCATCTGTAACCTAGCACAAGCTGATAATGTTTTCCTGGATGCTTACAATTTGTATAATTTTATAACATCATGTACTAGAATTGGAAGACAATAATATGCAAGCAGAATATTTATGTATTTTCATGAGAATAAGTAAAATAGATTTGTCAATTTGTAACTTGTATAAATTTACTATATGCTTTTTAAAAAGTATAAATTTTTTATTAGTAAAATTAATGTCACTAGTTTATTGTATTTTACATTGCTTTGTTTTTATCATGTATTTATGTAGCTTATTTGTCTTTTCTATTAAAATTTTAATTAAATTTATTTTGTACATGTTGAAGGTGTGTGCACATTGAAGTCAGAGGACAATTTTTGAGTCAGTTCTCATTTCATTATGTGAGTTTATGGGATAGAATTTATATTGTCAGACTTGGAAGCAAGCACTTATTTGTGCTAAGCCATTTGTTTTACAAGAAAATAAAAATAATATATCAAATTTTAAAAATGGTCATTAGGGGTGGAAAAACCCAAAGAAACAAAACCTGTATAAAAGTTACCACTACAGACAATGTTTCATCTTGCCCCAGGCATTCACTTCCTTCCTTTGCATTTTTCTGTTTACTATAAGTTTCTGAGATCTTCTAGTTTACCCTTCCAAGTTTCTATTGCAGGATTTCAGTTGGATTTTGCCCAGAAAAGGTCCTGGAAAAAGACTAGAAAATAAAAGTGAATCATCTGTTCCCAGCTTCTGGACTTCTTGAGTGATCCCAATGCTCAAAGCCCTGAAGTTCTCCTTGGTTCTAGAGCTGGTGTTCAGCCATCAAGGCTTCTCTCCTCTGCGGTGCTTCCTTGACTTAACTTGGGACGTGTCAGCAGATTGTGTATATCAGCTCAGCCAGGTTATGCTTCATATTGGCATGAAACACACCCCACCCTTGGCTGTCCCAGAACTTCTTCCAGGCGCCTCATTCATGCTTCCAAAACTTTTCTGTATTCCTAGGATGTCTTGAGTATACCTTAATAAGTAGGCCTAGGTATCTCTCACCACCTCTTCCCTTTTGTTTCTCAGGGATAGTAGCTGCTCTCAGTAATATACCTTGGTTGCTCACATGCTGGATTTTCTTTTTCTTTTTTCTTTTTTTTCTTTCTAAGACTTCTAAATACATTTTAAACTAATTCTCTCTGCTTGAAATATCTCAAACCATTTCTGTTTTCCTTACCAAACTCTTGACAGTATGGTAGGTCCTGTGTTACTGCCAGTCATTTGTAGATAGGAGTGGGATATCCATTAAAGAAGAATACACATATTAGTATAGCTGGAATGGCAAAAAGGTGATTATATGAGCAAGCCATTTATCAAATACAGTTGCATTACTTTCCCATGATTTTTAGGTCATTCCTTATTTATGGGCTCTTTACAGAGAACCAATTGTTCTTCTCAGGGAAGCAAACATTCTCAGACGAACTATTTATTTTGTCTTGTCAATGCCAAATTCAATTTTGTACAAGTTCAAGAAACAGAAATATGTCTTTTGATTATTCTGTCGTTAACAGTTATGTGCATACTCTTACATCAAAAAGTGGGTTCTTATTAGGAAAAGACATTTTAGTGGGAGCATTTCCATTTTTCTTGATTTGAAAAATAGAAGTAAAATTCCATGAGTTTCCCCTTTGAAACCATGAACTGCTCCAGAATTTTCAATCTTTATTATTAGCTGTGCAGCTGTTGAGAATGGCAAAAGGTACTAGCTGATTCCTTTAAACAAATGAATAAGCAAAGAGGGATCTTTTTTATTATACATTGGCTCTTATATTAATTTCTAGTTCTATACAATTTATCTTGAGGAAAATTATTTAATATCATCAGGTGATAGTTTATTAAATAATATCTGGCCATCAAATATTATGAATATTCTAAGTAATTTAAAATTAAATATTTAAGCTAAAGAGGAGACTGTTCAAAATTAGATATTTATTTATGAAGGTAACAATAATTATTTTTATATTGAGCAGATAAAATGGCATAATGTGTTTGAACACATAAAATCAGGTTTTTAAATTTTTATGCCTAACCCTGTAGTTGTAATAGATACATTTTCATGTTTGATTTGATCATTATCTTTTTATCTTTGAAGGACTACTTATAAGTAATCATTCATATCTTAAGTGTGCTTCTTTATTTTTAAGTAAATCTTGTTTTACTTAATTTGAAAGGTGGGCCTTAGTGAAAGTAGAACTTTGTCCATTGAAGTCAGTTGTGACTGATTTAAAATGCTATTTCATGTGACTGCCTTTGTCAGCTGAGGTCAAGGGCTGGGTCTTGATTTGCAAGCTAGGTCAAGAATTATTATTATAATCTTTAGAGTGGGCCTAATGAAAACAAAAGGACTAGAAAATTAAAAGTTACTGAACACCAAGTCTCAAAATCATTAAGGCAAGAAAGTTCCTGGGGTTTCTTTTTCTCCCCTGAGCACTTTTAACACAAACATCACATTCAACCCAGAGTTAAGTAGCACAAGTTTTAGACACTATATACATTGTAAGTGAACTTTCCATGTGTTTATTTTGAAGTGATGTTACCTGTGTTATTCTTGGTGACCACCTTTTAAGGATTTTCAGATACATATGGCTTAGTGGGCATTCACAAATACCATTCTGTCTCAGAATGAACTAATAATACAGGACCGCACAATCAGAAACTAATGCATTTGAGTCATTTAAATGTAATATAATGTCACAATGTATTACAAAAAGAACATATTTGTAGGGGATTTATTGTAGGATTGTATGCGAAAATGACATGTGGCATTTGTTAGTTATTCAGACCATTGGGCTCAAAGGACACTGTGTTATGTTGATATGATATTTATCATCTGATGGTAGTTTAGTTCCAGCAATAAATATTCTCTATGACATTGAATTAATATGCCTATTTTGAAAGTTAATTTGTAGTGTATAAATTAGAAATTTTGCTTTTTTGCCTGATGAAAAGTTGCCATAAGTATATTGAATTTAAGAAAATTGCAATGCAACTGTAATAAAGTGTATACATTTAATCTCATTATCATTTATTCTTCCAAAATTTATATATTGAGAAATCTGCAAACCAGGGCAGGCCATGGAGTAAATGTTAAGTCACTAAGCCTTTTATACTACCGTAAAAATCAGTTCCCTGTAAACCTTAGTGACTTAATTTATTGTTACTTAGCTCTGTTTTAAAAATCAGTTTTATTGGAAGGTGTTGTGTTAGAACTTGTCTTTGTCACCTATAAGAGCCTAGAATAATCAAATAGCATGATTTTTTTTAAGGTTACCAATTACAGGACAAAATATCAGCCAGCCAGCCTGTTTCCAGGCTGATTACATAACAAAATAACACACCTCGCATCTACTTGCATGGCTGTGGCTATAAATAATGACAAGGTCTTACCTGGCTGCTAGAGAGGGCAGAAGAGGACTTCTATCTGTGTCCAAAAGGACAAAGAAGTGGGAATATTTGCTGAGTGAATGTTACATGTTTAGACACACAAATTATGTGGAGATGTACATCTTTATGTAATTTAAGAAAATTCTTTAAAAATCTTCCCTAAGGAATCCTCACTAAATTCATTCTTCCTTTTTTCTTCAAACATAACAATTCAAGTTCCTCAAACCAATTATTTGACATTTTTGTTCTTGTCAAATGAATTATCCCAAAGTTTCCACATAGTATTTAAATAATATTCCCACTGAAATTAAGAATAATAGACTCATCTTAAATTTTCAGTATGTTTGACTTTTGTATTTATTACTTTACCATTTTTCAATATGATGCTACAATTTTATATATGTGCTCTCTCCTAACCACAGTCATAACTTCATAATCTGACTATTGTTGAGTTGATTGAATAATAATTTATTTTAATTTTTAATTACTTTGTATAGTTTACCAACCATCTTTTCTTCTGGAGCATTTTTTTCCTGTTGAAGGTTCCCTGGACCCTTTATAATGTCAGTGGTGGTAAAATCATTGTACTTTATTGAAAATCTCACAAAACATCTGAACCATTCTTTTCTATATCATACCAATAAAAAATGTTCTGAGCTTACGAGAATTTATGGAAAGGCCACAAAAGGAAAATATGACAGGAGAGGTCAAAGGTTTTACTGAACTGTAACAATTGCATCCTGGATTCTGCAGTGCCTGAGGTGACTTGGAGGAAACTCAGACATCCCTTCCCCCAAAAGACTCAGGACTGTAGAGGACTCACAACATGTGACTCTATGTATGCTGTTGAGAATGTGGACTGGGGACAGGAGTGGTTAACATTTGACCCTACTGCTATTCTTGTCAGCAGTATGATATTGAATAAGAACTGGTTCTTGTTTGCTACAGTTTCTCCAACTAAAGAATATTTACAACAGTGTCTCTGACAAGTCCCATAGTGTTGCTGTGAGATTAAGAGTTAATATAAATGATAGCCAACTACATACAACCTTTTCCAGAAGAGTTGCTATGAGCTACTGCAAACTGGAAATAACATGATTTAGACATCTTCTTTCTTACTTCTGTTAGATTTTCTTTTATTTACAGTCTAATCTCCATTATCTTATTTTTACTAAAGATGCTTTAAAATGCTGAAGGTTTTAGTTTTTATTTTGTTCTCTACTTTTACCCTATACCATTTGCATAAAGATGGACTCTTTTCATTTATCATCATAAAGTCTGTCTGGAAAAACACTTCTGCTTTCTTCTGAGAATTTTGTAAGCACCATTTTTTTCTTAGCTAGGATATTCTAGCCTAGTTGAGAGGCCTTTCTTAGTTCTGTCTCCTTTTTCACGGCTTCTTGCCACTTTAACTCAGCCTATGTTTTTTTCATTGAATTTAATTTGAGGTGTTTCTTTTGGATATGGTTCAAATGCCAGAAGCTATATATCTGAAAATAACACTTGTAATGTGGCCCTTTAAAGCTTCTATTGGATATTTCCCTAGGATATTTATAGAAATGAAATGAGTGACTTATTTCTGTTCTTACAATAGCAAGTGGTAAGCCTTTGCTCAAAAAAATTAATTGTTCATGATTCATATTTAGCCTTTTCTACTTCTTAATACCAATATTAAGTAATGATATTTCACAATCTAACAGAAGGTTGAAGAATGATGTGTGTTGTATACTTCAGAGTAGGGAGAACAATGCCTACTGATCATATTTGAAAGGCCTTCTCTTGCTGAGTTTCACATTTCAAACTGATGGTATTCTGGTCCCAAGCCTAATATCTAAATGTGTAAATAAATATTGAATATCATTATTAATGCTGATCATCATAGGAAGAGAATAAGAAAGAAGGTGAAATATTAGTTAAGATATTTCTTTTTCTTTGTTTGACTAGTTTCCTTTGATTCACCTTAGTAGTCATTCACAAAATAATTTGTTGCTTTAAGAAAGAAAATAATGTCATTTTCTCAAAATTTAATCAATATTTTTGAAACTTCATTCCATATGGAAAGAAAAGTATTTTTTTGTTAAGAGAAAGCATGTTTATGAACCTGTAAAAATATTGTGCTGTAAGCCACAGATGTCTCCTATGCCTCAAATGTTTCTAATGTGTGAGGAACAGGTCTATTTTCCCCTCTGTGCTAATTATTCTTGTAAACAGTTATTCAAGAAAAGGCATGAGCATAATTGAACAGACAGATTGCCATAGCTTAGGCAGATTGAGTTAAAAACTTATAAGCACTCTCTGCTTGTTCCTATCCTATCTTTTAAAACAAAGTAAGTATAAAGGGTTTTATCTAAGAGTATAAAAAGAAAGATGGTGACAGAAGAGATGGTTCCATGGGTAAGAGCACTGGCTGCTCTTCCAGAGGACCAGGTTCAATTCCTAGCACCCACATGGAAGCTCACAACTGTCTGTAACTCCAGTTCCAGGGGACCTGTCACCCTCACACATATATATACAGGCCGAACACCATAGTGCATAAAATTAAAATAAATGTAAAAAAAAAAAAAGGTAAAAGAAGATGTGTGGTAAGTGGAATGAGAAGTAGAAGTAAAAAGTGCTTCAGAGAGTGAGGACATGGCTATGTGGAAAGATGTGGGGTTTGGTATGCTCTTCCTAAAGAATAATGGAAGGTTATAGTCTCATAAAGATGTAGTCAATTTTAGCATTAAGTAAAGGGCTAGATGCTGTCAAATTCTTTTTTTTTTTTTAATCTAGGATGTTATACTATAGCAAAAGTGAACTTGGAACTTGAACTTGAGAGCAAATGTGTACAATGGTGGATGATAAAATCAAAGCTGGGAAGGGTGCAAATGAGGACATTTGGGGGATAGAAAGTGGTGCTGAAAGTTGGAACCAAGTATTTAAAGCCTTAGAATTAAGTACTTTTTGGCACCACTGGAATATTACATGGAATCAGGGTTGGTATGAGACTGAAGGAAGGCTTAGAAACCATAGAGAATTTGTCCTTTGCATGAATTTTACGGTCATTTATTACTCCAAGACAAATTACCAACTTAGATGTTTAAAAAGAACAACCACCTGTCAGTTCACTGGTCTATATAATAACTAGCACAATTAGGTAGGTCCTCTCTCTCAAAGGCATCTTGAAACTTACATAAATTTTCACTGGGACTAAATTCTCCTGAGAGTTTTGGTGAAAAAAACTCTGTACTGCACAGAGTTCGTTTGAAGGAATGGAGAGATGATTGGAATATTTGTTGTTTGATATTTAGGTTTTTTAAAAATTATTTGTATGTTCTAAATATTAACTCTCTGTTAAATAGAGTTGGCAAAGTTTTCTCCATTCTGTAGGCTGCCTTTTTCTTTGATTGAGCTAGATGACATGATGGTTGCAATCATGAACATGCAGTAGCTGTGACTATTAGCATGGGGCCTTGGAAAAAAGGATGAAAGAAAAATAAGGACATGAGGGAAATGGAGGACTAGTTGGGAGGAACAATGGGGTCAGCATGGATGTGGAAGAGTAGTGAGTGACTATGCACATTGTCAAGGTATACAAGTGAAACTCTTAGAAACAAAAGAAAGAGCATCAGCCAGTTGTAGGAAGAAGCCACACACAGTTCCTCCTCAATTCTGCTGCCAGCTAGAGAACTTTATGCTTTTCAGTCACTCACTTGACTTCCATATCACCCAGAACGATTTGCATTTGCCACATAATGTAACATAGTCATGCATTTGCATCTTATTAGAACAGAAAATGAACTCTCAGTCAAGGCAAGACATCAGAGAGTGGAGAAAGTCACTGGAATAAGTCCATCTTAGAACTCAGCCTTCTACACTAATCACATCACACTTAGTTAAGTATTTTTCTCTAGTATAGAGGAGCTGACATCTTCACTAAGTACAAGGTTTATAATGGTTCTGTGCAATTTGTTTCCTAGATTCATATCATTTGTTTTTACAGTTGCTCTATTTTATGAGTATTTTTAGTTGATGGAAATTCCCCCATGAATTTATTGTTATTTGATTCATGAGTATATATTTGTTTTATATTTGGCTGCCTAGACTTCTCATTAATTCTAATAATGCCATTTACTCTCTTTCCTTTGTTGGAAGCATCATCACAGATTTATAGATAGTATTTTTTCTCTTTTCAAATGTTCATATTTTAATTTCTTTTTCCTTTTCACTGCCTTGATTATAAAATCTAGTGTGCTAAAGAATAGAAATGACATGATTTCCTTTCATCATGCCTCTAAACTCAGAGCTATTTAACATTTTCATAATTGTGCATAACAGGCTTAAGGCATGTAGTGGACATTAGCGAAAATATCCCATCATGTTCTTAGGTTGTTGACATATTTTGTATCATGTAAAGAATAGACTTTTAGAAAGTGATTTTCACAAGGCAGTGAGAGGGAAAATTTCACCTATTAAATTAATTCTATTGCTAATAATATGCTATCAAAATGGAAGCTGACTGAATCAGCATGTTTCACTCACTTAATGCTTTTTATGGATCTCATTTGTTTATGCTTTATGAATAATATCTAACCTTACATTATTTCAAGTTCACTGTAATTATACATTTAACAATGTTATACTTACTAAGAAGAACCATAATTATTTATGATGTGAGTTATTTATATGAGGTTTTATAACTAAATTTGCTGTAACCATAGTTTATTCAGCTATAAATCTAGTGAATTACAGAAAAGTCCAGAGCAGAATAAGGGTAAGCACAGAGTTTATAAAATATTGACATAATTTTAATCAATTATTGACTATGTGTTTCAAATAAAATAAAATAGTGTATAGACTAATAACAATAAACCTTTTTATTAGGAACAGATTCTTATGTTCAGTTCTGGTTTTAACGTAGCAAGAAATATTTAGACATTAATATTTGTTATAATCTGAGGATTTAAAATGTAACAAAGAATAAAATAGGAAGTATTTAGAAATATGAACTAGAGAACAAAAGAGGAAATTTTTCTTAATGAAGTAAGAAAAAGAGATGACTTTTCTCTACCTTCCCTTACCCCATCTCCACGTGGCCATGGCTGGCCTCTTCTCTTCTCTTCTCTTCTCTTCTCTTCTCTTCTCTTCTCTTCTCTTCTCTTCTCTTCTCTTCTCTTCTCTTCTCCACTTCTATTCTCTTTTCTTTCCCCCCTTTCCCTCTCTCCTCTTTTCCCTGCCTTTCTACAATAAACACCTTAAAACCATAAAAAAAGAAAAAGAGATGAATAAAAGCAAATAATCAAACAAAAACTCTTGGAAAAATAAATAAAATCCCATAGTTTTAAATATGATAAGAATAGTAGAACTCAATTATTTAAACATAGCCTCTGTTAACCACTGTGACCTATTAGAGATCTCACCATTGTCTGCTAATGGTAGCATAGATAACAACTAGTCATATAATTAAAATAAGGACATAGAATAAGATAATGTTCAATAAGTATATTACTTACTTTAAGATACAATCCATTTAAGATATCGTTGTTTCAAAATACTCAAGGGAGCAAATATGGGGACAAAGTATGGAGCAGAGACTGAAGGAAAGGGCATCCAGAGAATGCCCCACATGGGGATCCATCCCATATACAGTCACCAAACACAGAGACTATTGTGGATGGCAAGAAGTGTATGGTAACAGGAGCCTGAGATAGCTGTCTCCTGAGAGGCTCTGCTAGAGTCTGACAAATACAGAGGCTGATGCTAGCAGCCAACCATTGGACTGAGCATGGGGTCCCTAATGGAGGAGTTAGAGAAAGAACTGAAGGAGCTGAAGCAGTTTGCAACCCCATAGGAAGAACAATAATATCAACCAACCAAACACCCCAGAGCTCCCAGGGACTAAACCACCAACCAAGGAGTACACATGGAGAGACCCATGGCTCCAGCTGCATATATTGCAGAGGATAGCCTTGTTGAACATCAGTGGGAGGAGAGGCCCTTGGTCCTGTGAAGGCTTGATGCCCCAGTGTAGAGGATTGTGAGGGTGGGGATGCAGGAGTGGGTGGATGGGTGGGAGAACACCCTCATAGAAGCAGGGGAGAGGGGATGGGATATGGGGCTTCCAGGGGTGGGGAAACAGGGAAAGGGGATAACATGTCAAATGTAAATAAAGAAAATATCTAATTTTTAAGAGAGAGAGAGAGAGAGAGAGAGAGAGAGAGAGAGAGAGAGAGACTAAAAATTAGGGTAACATGAAAGAAATTGAGATTTCCTGAGAATGTCTGTTGCCTGCCTAAAGTGTTAGGGATAGAAGAGGTCAAGTAGAAGAATGAGACTAGAGATGTGTCTAGGGACTGGATTATGAATCATGTAGTGATTGTTATGACAGTGGGGAGCCTTGAGGAAACTTTTAAAGTTTTTAAACTTTTAAAATTTTTAAACTTTTAAGGAGATTTTACCACAGATCATTTCAAATTTAGACATTTGTTTTGTAGCAATTTTTTCCAAATTGAAATATTCCCACAGGTAGGATGAAAGGAGACAGAACACACAAGATGCTAACAACTCACAAGTCCCAGTAAATTCTCCAAAGACCCATGATTATCAAAGCTTCTCCCTAGTATTACAGAAGCTGTAAACAAAGACTGAGTTAAGAGACACTTGACCATACCAGCCTACTTCCAAGTCATTTGGAAGTTTCCAGAGAGGTCATTTTTGTAAGCCATAATCCAGAGTGAAGTAGATTGTCAGTGATGGAGCTGCCTGTGAGCAATCCATGCTCCTATATGTAACTCCCCACCCATATCTCTGTAAATAAACTTAAGAAGCTCATTGGTTTATGAAAAAGAAAAGATATCATTGTTTCACATAACACACACACAAAGAATGCAAGAGATAAAGGAAGAAAGGAAGAAAAAGAAAATATCAACACGGTGACAATACCAAATCCTGACATCAATTGCCTGGGTTTCTTTTTCTTTTCTATTTTATTTTTCAGAGTAGTTGAACCATGAGAATGAAAGTTCATAAAATTACGAATTGTGACAATCCAAACGTTAGTGTCAGTATCACATGAAGTATAAATTGTTTTAGATTCTTGTCAGAGAAAAAGTATTAAAGAAATAAGGACCCGGCCGGGCGTGGTGGCGCACGCCTTTAATCCTAGCACTCGGGAGGCAGAGGCAGGCGGATTTCTGAGTTCGAGGCCAGCCTGGTCTACAAAGTGAGTTCCAGGACAGCCAGGGCTACACAGAGAAACCCTGTCTCGAAAAACCAAAAAAAAAAAAAAAAAAAAAAAAAAAAAAAAAAAAAAAAAAAAAAAAAAAAAAAAAAAAAAAAAAAAAAAAAAAAAAAAAAAAAAAAAAAAAAAAAAAAAAAAAAAAAAAAAAAAAAAAAAAAAAAAAAAAAAAAAAAAAAAAAAAAAAAAAAAGAAAGAAAGAAAGAAAGAAAGAAAGAAAGAAAGAAAGAAAGAAATAAGGACCCTTCTCACCATCATTGCATAAAGAGTACGTATTTCTATGAAGTTCAGTATTGCAGCATGTAGGGCTCACAGTTGGATGTGATCACTGATGGCTTTTCTCCCACAATGTGTTCAGCCATGATCACACAGCCTCTCTTACTGCCTTTGGTGCCTGAAGAAAAAAAGTGAGGCACATGAGAATAGGGTCGGGAGGATGGGAGTCAGTGGGAGTGGAAGGAGAGAAGGCAGTCGAAGGAAATGATCACAGTGTGTGATATACCGCTATGATATTGCCAAAAAAAAAAAAAGACAATTTCAAAATCATGATATAAATTTATTCCACCTCTAACAGAAACAGAAATCACACATGCATAAAATAACTAGTGAGGGCTTGTGGATAGCATAGTTTACAAACCTGTATTAGACATTAGAGCTACAAATGGAAAGAAATGTCCTACCATATGCTAATAATTTGTTGTTCAATTTTTGGATATTCCTTTGTATTTTTCTAATATTTAAAGCATTTTATATTAAAATAATGAGGTATTCACAGTGAGTTAGAAAGATAATAGATCTCTCATTCAGCCTTTTACGGTACAATGTAAGAATGGCTATATAATATCCAAACCAGGAAGCTGGTATTGGTATAATAGGGGCACATGGCCTTCTCTCACTGTAGCTTATGCACAGATTAGTACCAAGACCCAATACTTCATTACAGAACTCTTCTTATAGCTAGCCTATTATAGCTTCATCTGCTTCTCTTTCCTCTATCTCCCTTATCCCCTGACAATCACTAATTTGTCATTTAGAGTATGCCCTGTGGAATAAATCATAGTGTGTACCTTTGAATGTATAGCTTGCCTCATATAGTATAACACTTGAGATATATACAAGTTGTACTTTACTGCTCTGTAATATTCCATCGTTGTTTAATCATGTACTCATCAAAGGGCATTTTGGTTATTTCTAGGTTTGAGTTAGGTATTTTTTTGTTTGGACCATATTGTTAACACAGTTCCAAAAACGTACTTCTATTCAAAAGTAAACAAAACCTATTTACAGATCCATATAACCGTAACCCGATGTATCGTCCATATATAAACCACAACGTCTTTTTTAAATTACCTTAATTAGAAAAGTCCACTCTTAATAAAACAGGAGTAAACATTACATTATTTACTTTTACATAGTGACTTCAGCCTGGGATTTGGAAATAGGTGGACATTGTGTTAATTATTCACTACCATTCTTAATTGTGTGATTAGGGAAATTAGCTTATTTCCATTATACAGTTCTATGCTGTTTTATTTCATATGAATTCCTCTAACTCTTCTTTTTAAATTTAAATTTTATTTACACAGTTCTATTAAGGTATAATTGACAAAGATTCTTCACATTTAATCTGTATAATCTAGTTTCATATATGAATACATGATGAAATGAAGTCATGATCTTTTATACAGTAAGACAATACTCCCATATAGTTAAGAATGAAAACATAAATCTTGGTTTAAAAAACACTAGACCTTTATAATTTTTTTTTATAGTTTATAGTTTGCCATATTTGACATCTGATTTTATTTCTAAACCTGCCTTGTGAACCATGGCATGAATAATCCTCTGCCCTAAATGAATAAATAGAACATTTTTCTTAAAATAATCAAATGTGTAACAAATTGTTCTTGAAACACTAAGTGTAAAGACCAAATGGGTGGATATTATAGCTGTAGTGGTTTGAATGAGACATTCCCCATAGTCTAAGGCATTTGAATACTTGATTACCAGTTGATAGTGCTGTCTGGGAAGGTTTAGGAGGCATAGCCTTGCTAGAGGAAGTACATTGCTGGAGGTGAGCCAGTGATAATTGACTCTCTTTGCTTTGTGCTTACTTCAGCATTCTGTTACAAATGTCATGCCTTTCACTTGCTGCCATGCCTCTCTGCATGGCAGACTCTTACTGTCTTGAAGCCATAAATCCAAATAAACTCTTCTGTAAGATCCTTTGGTCAAGGTGTTTTATTGTAACAACAGTAAAGCAACTAATCAGAAATTGTGATTGATTACTCATAAAAGAATGTGAATATTAATTCACATGTGAAGATATAAAGTAATTAATTTTAACTTTATTTAGAACTCAAATTTTCTTGTTTTAGCCTCCTCAGTGCTGGGATCTCAAGCATCCATCAGTGTGTCTGGCCATATACATTCCTTTAATGTATGATTTACATTTTTATGTGAATAAAAAAAGTATTTTATGTGAATAAATGAGAAAGTGGCATTTCAAATAATATAAATTAAATGTCAAAAGTGTATTTTGGGAGGATGAGAATTTTATTGTTGTACTTTTCTGTATTAAATGTATTTGCATACACATAAGACATCAAATTATAATACATATCTTGCTTTTTTTCATTTTATTGTTTTTAATAATGTATGTATGTATGTGTATATGTATGTATGTACAGATGTATGTATGTATACATACATACATACCTATATCCACAAGACTGTAGGTGCCAGTAAAGGCCAGGGGTGTTTAATCCTTCTGGAGCTAGAGTTATAGGTACTTGTGAGCTTCCTAATACAGGTATTGAGAATTGGACTCAGGGCCTCTGAAAGAGCTTTACATCTCTCCAAACCATAGATCTTGCTTTTGATCAAAAATATTATTACATTTTTTTAGTAATTTCCTGTATCATTATGTATTTGATGACATTGTTTTTGTTGATGATATAAAATTTCTATAATCATTCTAAAATGTCTTTCTTCCACCTGAATTCTAGCAGGTAGTTTCACTGTCTTTTAACTTAAAAGGTTTGGAATAATTTCTTCACATTTCTTTCTTGAACTACAGTGAACTCTGTGCATTTTAGATAGGGGAGGACTCACCATGGTAATTATAGATAAGTAGCCATCTAATTCTCTGGCAAGTCCTGTTTAATAGTTTTCTATCTTTTGACACACATTGACAGAGTGCATTATTTACTTTGAACCATTCCATCAATACTGCTAAGAACTTACTTCATGAGTCCTGGCAAATGTTGGGATCCAAAGCTGACTCTGGCAGTCCCTGCTCACAGAAGTCACACTGCAATGCTCAGGCTGTGCTGCTCTTTCATTCACGTAATCATCTGTTCACTCACCCAGTTCCTTGAGTCCATTAGTTTCTAAAAGTTACATTAGTATATGTGTACTAAAAGGGAGGCAATTATCCATTTTACACATGTTCAGGTGACACAATTACTCTTTAAAAGATAATAGAGTTCATTTTGCCCCACATTCAGAGATAATTTCTTCAACAAAACCAAAGAGTTAATCTCAGCTGTCCTTGTCAGTCCTAAAGCAGGCTAATAGCAGAGTCTCTGGTATGACCTGAATGATGGCATGGGCTAAGATGGCATGTAGCCAGGATGAATCAGATTGTCTATGTGTCAGAGGCTTTTGAAATGAGTAATGGTGGGTAAATACACATTCATATGAGTAAGCTAATCTCAGTCTTTATCATCTATTTACTTTGGTGCTGAGCTATGAAATTCCACCTGAACCACAAGAAATAATGTGATAAAGGAGTCAAGATTTTCCTATACAATTTTTAATGTTATGTCTATAACATAGTCCCAATAGGTCTCTTGGCCAGTGGACTATTGTCTTGAAAGAATATTATATATTTGCCATATTTTTATATACTCATTAATGTGCTTACATAAGACAAAACAAGTGAAACATCCATATTCTCAGCACCTCATATTCTAGTGCCCCTTAGTACTCTGTGTAACAGAACCTCCACGTGTGTGTGTGCACATATATGTATGTATGTAAATATGAACTCTGTCTCAGACTCTCAGTTTGTATTTTTTTGTCTTCTGTCATTTTTTAAGCTCTAAATTTGATTTTTATGCAGTGAAATGGTTGAGAGTCACTGTTTTATACTATGGTGTCCAGAGAGGCCAGGATGATATAGAACCTTAGCACCACTCTCTAGAAAGACCCTTAGCTGACACCAGGTGGTGCTATGCACAAAACTCTAGGCATTCCTCCAGTAGCTCTTGATCTAGTGCCTGACTACCAGCTCCTCAGAACAGCAAAGGATCTTAGCAGAGAAAAGTCCATTTACCTTGGAGTAAAGACTGTATGGACAAATGGATGCTCCCACTTATGACTTCAAGTTTTAAGTTGATTTTATGAAAGAAAAATATTGAAGGATGATTCTTAGTTCTGAGGATTTCCTTTGCATTTGTTTTTCCATTTCTCTTATAAATATACTTAATTTAGTTATAATTTACATACTTGTATATTCAAAAATACATTAAGTTTAACAGTGGTTATATACAAAATGTTGATCTAAGAGTATGCTTCTGTGGTTATTAGGACTTGTGATTAATTCTATACATTAATGATGGATCAAGAATAGACTGAAAGCCATTAAATTTTACTACAAAAATACTGATAAAATCTAATTATAACAGTATTTTTCAGTTATCCTGTCCAAAGAGATGCAAAGGCTGTGGTCAGATTGAACAATATATTTAACTAGAATGACACTTAAATCTACATAGTGTTTCTCCTTTTTTCTACTTTCTAATATTTTTTCATGGTACTAGGGATTGGACTCTGAACCTTTATCATATCAGTAAGCACTTTACCTATTAGCTACACATTCAGGCTCCTCCTTTCTAATGTTCTTATAGCACATTGTTTATAAACTCTTATTCTTCTTTAAAACCATCACAATTAAGGCCAGATATGGTGGTTGTCTTAGTCAGGGTTTCTATTCCTGGACAAAACATCATGATCAAGAAGCAAGTTGGAGAGGAAAGGGTTTATTCAGCTTACACTTCCATACAGCTGTTCATCACCAAAGGAAGTCAGGACTGGAACTCAAGCAGGGCAGGAAGCAGGAGCTGATGCAGAAGCCATGGAAGGATGTTATTTACTGGCTTGCCTCCCCTGCCTTGCTCAACCTGCTCTCTTATAGAACCCAAGACTACCAGCCCAGAGATGGTCCCACCCACAAAGGGCCTCTCCCCCTTGATCACTAATTGAGAAAACACCCCACAGCTGGATCTCATGGAGGCACTTCCCCAACTGAAGCTCCTTTCTCTGTGATAACTCTAGACTGTGTCAAGTTGACACACAAAACTAGCCAGTACAGTGGTACAACCTGTATAACATCTGCCTGGGATTTTCTAGCTTTCATAGTTTCTTGTGAGAAGTCTCGTGTAATCCTGATAGGTCTGCCTTTACATGTTACTTGACATTTTCCCCTTACTGCTTTTAATATTCTTTCTTTGTTTTGTGCATTTGGTGTTTGGGTATCTTTTCCTTTAGGTTGGAGGGTTTTCTTCTATAATTTTGTTGAAGATATTTACTGGCTACTTAAGCTGGAAATCTTCACTCTCTTCTATATCTATTATCCTTAGGTTTGGTCTTCTCATTATGTTCCAGATTTCCTGGATGTTTTGTGTTAAGAGCTTTTTGAATTTTGCATTGTCTTTGACTGTTGTGTCAATGTTTTCTATGGTATCTTCTGCACCTGAGATTCTCTCTTCTATCTCTTGTATTCTGTTGGTGATGCTTGCATCTATAACTCCTGATCTATTTCCTAGGTTTTATATCTCCAGAGTTGTTTCCCTTTGTGATTTCTTTATTTATTTGTGATTTCTCTATTTCCATTTTTAGATCCTGGATGGTTTTGTTCAATTCCTTCACCTGTTTGGTTGTGTTTTCCTGTAATTTTTAAGAGATTTTTGTGCTTCCTCTTTAACGTCTTCTAGCTGTTTACCTGTGTTCGCTTGTATTTCTTTAAGGGAGTTATTTATTTCCTTCTTGAAGTCCTCTATCAGCATCATAAGATGTGATTTTAGGTCCAAATCTTGCTTTTCCGGTGTGTTGTGGTATCCAGGACTTGTTGTTGTGGGAGAACTGATTCAGATGATGCCATGTAGCCTTGGTTTCTGTTGGTAAGGTTCTTGCACTTGTTTTTCACCATTTGGTTATTTCTGGTGTTGGTCTTGCTGTCTCTGGCTGGAACTTGTCCTTCCTGTAGACCTGTAAAACTTTGTCCCCAGCTCCCAGGTACAGATGGTAACAGGAAGGACCCTGTCCCAGCTGCTCTGCTGTTCTTGTGCTCTCCTGGCTGGACCTGCCTTGGACAGTTACCAGAGAGAAAACAGAGATCTCACCTCCAAGCCCGGGAGTCAGAGCACTCCCTGGAGACCAGCTCACCTCTGGTAGAACCCATGCACAGAGGGCTGTTGGACAGCCTTAGCTCCTGGGTGCAGATGGCTACCAGAAGGACCAGTGGTACATACCTGAAATTCTAAGACTTGGGAGACAGCGGCAGGAGAACCAGGAGTTAAGGTCATCCTTTTCTACATAGCAAATTTCAGACCTGCCTGAACAGTTAGTGCTCAAACACAAAACACACAATTAGCATCGGCACAAATGTGTTAAAAATAAAAGAAATCTTTTTAAGCAGTGCCTGTTTTTATTGAAAGTTCATAATATTTAATTTTTATTTAAAAAAATTTAAGTTGCAATTTAAAATATTATTTTATTTTCCTTTTGTAGATGAGAAAATCAGTGCTGAGATTAGTGAATTCATTTCTAGCCTTTGACTCAAAATTACACATTACACCTTTAATTACAATGGCAATTTTCCTTCTACTTCAGCCTACTATATATACCTCTGCTGTCATGAGTCCAGGCCTTCTTTTTGGCAGAAATAATGACAATAGATGGTAAGACTATATGTGAGTATGGAGAAGAGATAATATAGGGTCTTAAGACATTACTAGATGGCAAGTGTTTCTGTTTCTTAGTGAAGGAGGGAAGGAATAAAAGAGGGAGAGAGGGAGGGAGGGAAAGAGGGAGGGAGGGAAGGAGAGAGGGAGGGAGGGAGGATAGATTCTCAAGATGCTCTGTCAGAAGCCACTGCTAGAGCAGACCACTTCTCCAAGTTCTTCCAAACTTTTCCCTCTTAGTAATTCAGAGAAAAGAGGGAAAGAAGATGGATCCTCTAACACAGCTATTTTAATGTAACATTTCATTTAATCCCTAAGGTAAAAACTATGACAAAAACTATGAAATGATTAAAAATTAATAAATGTACTTTATCTTTTTACAGACAATACACTGAGCCTATAAATGTTTATTGTTTCACAAATTTATATGAAAAGATTTGAAACTAGAGAATTCTGACTCCAAAACCTTTGTGATATTTCAAAATGAATTTGGATGTAAAAACAGAACACCAAAAATGTGTCTCATGGATAACCAGGAAGTGATTGTGATTTACTGGCAAGAATGTTTTGGAGCAAATAAGATAACAAACTCTGACGCAGGTTCAGTTCCTTGGAATTTGAGGGCCTGAAGCTTCAGCTTCAATAATTACACTGTAAATCTCACTCTGGGTTCAGCCCTTTTGAGTCAGTAGTTGATCTGTGTACTTTTAGAAAAGTACAACCCAGAATATATCTCTTGAATGGTAGGTGTGGGGTATAGTGCAGAAGAGTTGTGTCTTATGACAAAAAATTATGTCATAGAAGTCACAGCTGGCAATTCAAGCAGCATCTCAACTTGCCCAGTTCTGGACTAATTCATTCCCAAGAGTTTGTTAGGAATATATAATACTTATGGCTAGTGTTGAGCAATAGAGTGCTGGAAATGTCCTATGTTAATGGTAGCAAACTCATTAACAATTTTCCACAATTGCTCACTCTGTAGCCTAGAAAAACTGCAGCCTATTTTCTAGGATAGTATACAAATATAGAAACACCTTCTGCTCAAGTCTGTGAGTTAGCTCTTTGATGAGCATCTAACTTTTACATTCTCAGAAGAAAGCAGCTCAGGATATAGGTATCAGAATTTGACTGTTTAACCTGAAACCTGTCAACAGAAATTCAGGCTAGAAATGCTGTGTTTACTAGGTCTCAGTACATAGACACATTGTATTTCTTCTTATTTGGGGACTGATGTGTGTAAGTGTGTTAAGATCCGAGGCAGAGAACTATTTAGCTGGATCCACAGTTTCCTTCTGACCTGACAGAACTGGCCCCGGGTAAGATGGCAGCATTGACATGTAACAAGAGAATTCAGGGAAGTGGATTTGTTGTTGACATGGGTCTGAAACATTACTGTCAGTAGATTAATGATGCTTCTCACTCCTCTTCCTTCCCAATAATGCTGTGTCTCTATTAAGTGTTTGATTTATAACACCTGCTCATTGGAAAGCTTGGACATAATAGTGTTTTTCTAATGTAGTCACTTTTTCAAGGAAAGTCCCATTTCTAGATCATTACTGAGTAAACTGGAGTTTGAAAATATTTTTATTTTGATCTTTTGACTAACTTCCTGCAAATGTCATCCCTAATTTTTTCTTTTATTTTAATATTTTTACCCATACCTCCTATGTTTAAATTTGTGCTATTTGAATATTTTAAAGTATTTTTGTAATATTTTTTGAACCAAAGAATGGTGTATGGGTATATGCATAGCCATGTAAAATATAGATAAAATTATATATATATATATATATATATATATATATATATATATATATATATATAAACAAATATCCTAGAACAATTATATTCTTAACCTAATGCTAGAAGATTACTGCTTTACAATGTATATGTTATCAGTTGTCTGCAGCACTACTTTAACTATTCCTTACTTCATGTTCCATGCTCTGAACTTTCAAAAAAATGCCATATTTCATTAACTTGCTTATTTATTTATTTATTTGTTCATTTATTTTGGTAAACCTCTGATAATTCCACTTTAGTTCTTAAAAATTTTAAGAGGAGCCCAACCTCAGTGGCTTCCAAATCTGCTTATATCTAACTAGTTACATAATAAATCTTTTTTTGCCATGTTTTCTATTCATCTTAAATACTAAGCCATGATGATATTTGCTGGTATATAACAATAATTTTCTACACTGGTGGAGTTAATGGAAATAAGTAACCCTGTTCCCCTAACCCTTTCCTTCTAGTGCAATTCATAGCCAGTTGGTAGTTGTTTTACTACTAAAACTACCAGTCCTTCACTTCTCTGCAACTGATTTTATTGATAGTAAAACATGTTGTTTCATTTAAACCAATGCTCCCCACCCCTTTTCAGGGCCACCTCACTTTGTTTTTGTTTTTTTTTTTCTTAATTTAGATTAAATTATTTTTTATTTATTTATATTATTTTTATTTATATTAAAATTATTTTTGATGTACTCATTTTTATTGGATATTTTCTTTATTTACATTTCAAGTGTAATCCCTGTCCCTAGTTTCCCCTCCAAAAAACACCCTCCCCTATCTCCCCCCCCCCCCCCCCCCCCCCCCCCCCCCCCCCCCCCCCCCCCCCCCCCCCCCCCCCCCCCCCCCCCCCCCCCCCCCCCCCCCCCCCGGCCTCAAGCTCACCAACCCACCCACTCCCTCTTCCTGGCCCTGGCACTTCCCCACATCTAGGTTGTTTCCAGTGTTTGGCTACTACAAAAAAGCTGCTATGAACATAGTTGAGCAAGTGTCCTTGTGGAATGGTGGAGCATCTTTTGGGTATATGTCTAGGAGTGGTATAGCTGGGTTTTGAGGTAAAACTATTCTCAGTCTTCTGAGAATTGCCAAATTGATTTCCAGAGTGGTTGTACAAGTTTGGACTCCCACCAGTAGTGAAGGACTGTCCCCCATGCTCCACTACCTCAACAGCATGTGCTATCCTTTGAATTTTTTATTTTAACCATTATGATACATGTATGGTGGAATCTTAGGGTAGTTTTGATTAGCATTTTACTGATAAATAAGGCTATTGAACATTTCTTTAAGTGCTCGGCCATTTAAGATTCCTCTGTTGAGAATTCTGTTTAACTCTCTGCCTATTTTTAAATTGGGCTATTTGGGTTGCTGGTGTCTGACTTCTTGAATTCTTTATATATTTTGGATATTAGCTCTATATCAGATGTAGAGTTAATGAAGATCTTTTCCCAATCTGTAGACGGTCCTTTTGTCTTAATGACAGTGTCCTTTGACTTACAGAAGGTTTTCAGATTCACAAGGTCCCATTTATTAATGCCTGACCTTAATACATAGGCTATTGGTGTATTCAGAAAGTTGTCTCCTGTACTAATAAATTCAAGGCTATCCTCCACTTTCTGTCCTATTAGATCTTATATATTTGGTATTACTTTTCAGTCTTTGATCCACTTGGACTTGAGTTTTTGGAGGGTGATAAATGTGGATCTACTTTCATTTTTCTAGATATAGACATGCAGTTAGACCATCACTTATCTCTCCCTTTTCCATTGTATGGTTTTGGCTTCTTTGTCAAAAAACAAGTATCCATAGATTTATTTCTGGGTCTTTTATTCTATTCTATTCTATTCATCTACCTGTTTCTATACCAGTAACATGCATTTTTTATTACTATTGCTCTGTAGTACATCTTGAAGTCAGGGATAATATGTCCAGAAGTTCTCTTATTGTTTAGGATAATTTTAGCTATCTTGAGTTTTTGTTTTTCCATGTAATGTTGAGAATTTGAATTGTGTTGGAATTTTGATAAGAATTTCATTGAATTTGTAGATTGCTTTTTGTAAGATGACCATTTTCATTATGTTAATCCTACCCATTCATGAGCAAGAGAGATCTTTCCATCTCCTGATACCTTCCTCAATTTCTTTCTTCAGATACTTGGAGTTCTTATCATATGAATATTTTACTTGCTTGGTTTGAGTTACATGAAGATATTTTATGTTATTTGTGGCTATTGTGAAGGGTATGTTTCTCTAACTTCTTTATTAGCCCATTTATCACTTATGTAGAGGGGATCTACTGTTTTCTTTGAGTTAATTTTGTATCTAGTTACTTTACTGAAGGTATCTATCAGCTGTAGAAGTTCTATGGTAGAATTTTTGGGGTCACTAATGTATGCTATCATATCATCTTGGAATAGTTATACTATTACTTCTCCCTTTATAATTTATATCCATTTCATCTCCTTTAGTTGTCCTATTGTTCTATCTAGAACTTCAAGTACTATATTGAAGAGATATAGGGAGAGTGGACAGTCTTTTCTCTGATTTAAGTTTCTCTCCATTTAATTTGATTTTGGCTGTTGGCTTGCTGTATATTGCCTTTATTGTATTTAGGTTATGTACCTTGTACATCCAAGTTGGATTTTATCAAATACTTTTTGGCATCTAATGAGATGATCATGTGGTTTAGTTCTTTCAGTTTGTTTATATAATAGATTATGTTAATGGATTTGGAAATCCATAATTGAAAATCCTTTATTCAATCATATATTGAAACACCTCTGCACTCCTGGGATGGTGTCTACTTGATGGTGGTGAATAATGCTTTTAATTTGTTCATGGATTCTATTTGTGAGTATTTTATTGAGTAATTTTGCACAAATGTTCATAAGGGAAATTGGTCTGAAATTCTCTTTCTTTGTTAATTCTTTGTGTGGTTTAGGTATCAGGGTAACTGTGGCCTCTTAGAATGAGTTTGGCAGTGTTCCTTCTATTTCTATTCTGTGGAATAACTCAAGAAGTGTCAGCATTAGTTATTCTTTGAAAGTCTGTCAGAATTCTACACTAAAACCAAGTTTTAAGGTCCCTGACCTTTTTAGTTGGTAAACTTTTAATAACTGCTTCTATTTCCTTAGGGGTTATAGAACTATTCATTTAGTTTACCTGATCTTGATTTAGCTTTGATAATTGGTATCTATCTAGAAAATAATTTATTTCATTTAAATTTTCCCATTTTGTGGATTACAGGCTTTTGAAGTAAGATCTAATGATTCTTTGAATTTCCTCAGTATCTGCTGTTATTTCTCACTTTTCATTTCTGATTTTGTTAATATTGGTACTGTCTCTCTGCCTTTTAGTTGGCTTTGCTAAGAGTTTGTCTTTTTTATTTTCTCAAAGAACAAGTTCTTGGTTTCATTAATTCTTTGTATTGTATTGTATTGCTCTCTTTGTTTTTAATTCATTGATTTCAGCCCTGAGTTTGATTATTTCCACCATCTATTCCTCCTGGGTGTGTTTGCTTCTTCTTCTTTTTTTTTTTTCCTAGAGCCTTCAGATGTACTTTTAATTTATTAGTATTAGAACTCTCCAATTTCTTTATGAGAGCACTTAGTGCTATTAACTTTCCTCTTAGCACTACTTTCATAGTGGCCCATAAGTTTGGCTATGTTGTGCCATCATTTTCATTGAATTCCAGAAAGTCTTTAGTTTCTTTTTTTATTTCTTCCCTACTTCAGTGAACATTGATTTTTCAGTTTCCATAAATATCTGGGCTTTCTGTTGTTTCAGTTTTGTTGAAGTCCAGGTTTAATCCATGGTGGTATGATAAATGCATGGGATTATTTCAATCTTCTTGTATCTGCTGTGGCTTGGTTTGTGACCAATTATATGGTCAATTTTGGAGAAGGTTCTATGAGGTGCTGAGAAGGTATATTCTTTCCTGTTTGGGTGAAATGTTCTATTTGATTTATAACCTCTGTTAGTTTCATTATTTCTCTGTTTAGTGTTTGTCCCAATGATCTGTCCATTGTTTAAAGTAGAGTATTGGGGGTTCTCTCTATTAATGTGTGGGTTTTGATGTATGACTTAAGCCTTAATAATGTTTCTTTTATAAATGTGGGTACCCTTGGATTTGGGATGTTTGAAATTGAGGTGTCCTCTTAGTGGATTTTAATTTTGACAAGAATGAAGTATCCTTTCCTGTCTCTTTTGATCACTTTTGTGTGAAAGTCTATTTTATTAGATATTAGGATGGCTACTCCAGTTTGTTTCTTGGGTCTGTTTGCTTGGAAAACTTTTATTCCAGGCCTTTATACTAAGATGATGTCTACCTTTATTGCTGAGGTATGTTTTTTATATACACCAGAATGATGTATTCTGTTTATGGATCCATTCTGCTAGCCTGTGTCTTTTTACTGGGGAATTGAGTCCATTGTTTTTGAGAGATATTAATGATCAATATTTTGATATTGGTGGTAGTTGAGTGTGTGTGTGTGTGTGTGTGTGTGTGTGTGTGTGTGTGTGTTCCATTGGTTTTAATGGTGTGAAAGTATTTATTTCTTGTGTTTTTTTAGATTATGGTTAAGATTATGGTTTAGATTATGAGGCTTCATTGGGTTTGAGTTTTCCTTCTAGTATCCTCTGTAGACCTGGATTACTAGAAAGGTATTGTTTTTTTTATCTTAGAATATCTTAATTTCTCCATCAATTGTGATTGAAAGTTTTGCTGGGTATAGTAGTCTTCTCTGATATCTGTTGTCTCTTATGGTCTGCAAGAACTCCAGGCCCTTCTAGTTTTTAGAGTCTCAGATATGAAATCTGGTGTAATGTAGATATGTCTGCCTTTAGTTATTTCTTGGCCTTTTCCCTTTGTAGCTTTTAAAATTCTTTCTTTGTTCCATATATTTAGTGTTTTGATTACTATGTAGTGGGAGAATTTTTTTTCTAGTCCTGTCTGTTTGTTGTTGTATAAGCTTCTTGTAAATTTATAATCATCTTTTTCTTTAGGTTAAGAAAATTTTCTTCTGTGATTTTGTTGAAGATATTTTCTGGGCCTTTGAACTTGGGATCTTCTCCTTTTTCTACTCCTATTATTCTTAGGTGTGGTATTTTCATAATGCTCCAGATTTCATGGATGTTTTGTGTCATGATTTTGCATTTTCTTTGACTGATATATTGATTTATTCTATCATATCTTTTATACTTGAGATGTTCTCTCCCGTCTCCTGTATTTTGTTGTTGATGTTTGTCTGTAGTTCCAGTTCTGTTTCCTAGGTTTTCTATTTCCCCTTTCAGGTCTTAAACAGTATCATTTATATCCTTCACCTGTTTCCTTGTATTTCTTTGTATTTCTTTATATTTATTTGCTTCCGTTTTTGATCCCTCTACCTGTTTGAATGTATTTTCCTGTATTTCCTTAAGAGATTTATTCATGTCTTTTGTTTGTTTGTTTGTTTGTTTGTTTGTTTTTCGAGACGGGGTTTCTCTGTGTAGTCCTGGCTGTCCTGGAACTCACTCTGTAGACCAGGCTGGCCTCGAACTCAGAAATCCGCCTGCCTCTGCCTCCCAAGTGCTGGGATCAAAGGCATGCGCCACCACACCCGGCTTTATTCATGTCTTCTTTAAAGGCCTATGTCATCTTTCTAAGATTGGATTGAGATCCTCTTCGTATGCTTCAGTTTCATTGGGATATCCAGGGTTTGTTGTAGCAGGATAGCGGGGCTCTGGTGGCACAATATTGCCCTGGTTCTTGTTGATTGTGTTCTTACTCTGTCATTTAGGCATCTGTTTTTCCCTCGTGTTGACTGGATTATCCTGATGACACCAGGACTTCTTGGGAAGGTGGGGGAGCAGTGGGACAGACAGTGGAGGTCAGGATGCTGGACTCTGCTGGCTGTGCCTCAGGCAGACCCCACTTTGCAGGCTGTGCCATGGGCAGACCCTAATCTGCAGATTGTGTCTCAGTGTGACCCAACTGGGATGACTGGAAAATCTGAATGGATAGGATTGGTGGAGCAGGGCTCCAAGCTGGTTAGTCTTGAGGCTCCCAAAAGTTTCCAGTGGGAAACAGGGTGCACCTGGGGTCCCTCAAGTGTCCTCTTGACTGCAGAGCAAGTCCAGAGCTAGACAATGGATCTCAGGTGACTGTGTGTAACTCACTTCTGCAGGCTGTGTCCCTGGAGGGATGGTAGGCAGATCCGACTAGGATGAGATTGATCAGGCAGGGCTGTTAGCTGGTTAGTTTTGGGCCCTGACAGATTTCCACAGCGAGGCAGGACGTTCTTGGTGTCCTGCAAGGCTCCGCTGGACCAAATAGCAAGCCAGAGCTAGATAATGGAGCTCAGGGGACCGAGCCGCACTCACCTCTGCAGGCTGTCCCAGGATGACCAGCTGGGGTGGTGGGAAAGAAATCTTTTTAAATGCATTGTTTTTAAGGTTTGTTGTTTTTTGTTTGTTATCTATCAAATTTTATAACCTCTTCCCAGTCTTTTCTCCCTCAAAAAGCATTTAAGTTGAATATTTGGTCAGTTTCACCAGTTGCCTAAGGGCTGATTACTATTAGTAAAATATGGCAAGGACAAAACTTTACTCATCAGTTCTTTAAGTAAAACATGGTGGTTGGGGTTTAAAAATTAATACTAAATAAAAGGCACATCAGAAAGCCTGTGTTCCAAATAAAGTGGATAGTGGATGGATTTTTTGATATCTGCTCATTCCAGAAAAGACAGATTCATGCTTTTCTAGACAATGTTTGATGACAAATGTTGCTTTGGATAGCAGCTGCCTTAAGTAAAACAGCAAGAAAAACACAAGGTAGTGATAAGTATGGCTGTTCTCTTTGCCACCCTGGATAAACAAGTTTTATTTTCTGAAATGGGCACATGCTTTCCTTTGCCACTCCAGCTTTTTTGCTATATTTCACCTCTCCCTTTGTCCATATTCTAATCCAGATTTAGGATCTAGTACTGTGGTGAATTTTGTTTACTGAGGATTGGGATAGGAAGAATTTCAGGAGGCTGTTGGAAGCAGCTTGGAACCCAGATGGGAAAGCACTGGAGGTTTTGGGTGTGTCTCTCAGCATGAGCCTCACACAAACACAAAATCATTGGGCAACTTTGTTTCAGATTCTTGGCTACAACTCCAGACTTTCGGTGAGCCCAGCAGGCTATATTTGATTAGGCCAGCAGGTGAATCTGGTACTGGACTTTAAAACAACCAGGTTGAGGGACAGCGGATGACTGGGGTGTCTGTACTGAAGGGTGAATATATGAAGAACTACAAGTAATAACCCTGCTCCTGTGTTCCCAAGATGCTTTAATCTATCATTGAGGGTCTTGTGCTGGCCTTCCTGAAGTGTCATGTTCCTTCCATAGTAATATTAATTGTCCAAGGTCCTGTGAATGTTTTCCCTGTGAATGAAGGTTTCTTGTTTTATTTTAATGGGTTAGATTTTTTTTAACTTGGAAGGTTATTCATTTCAAAGGAATCTTGGAATATAAATTGTTCTTTGTTGTTCTTTCCTCCCCCCACCCCCCACCCAGCAATAAGAAATGAAAGAGCTCAGGCAGATGGTTAAATTGGCTTTTCATTTAAAATGTACTTTATCTCTCTGAAAATGCTTTTCCACTGAAAGACCTGTTTTTCTATGTTAATTAGAGTTTGCTAAGTTTTGCTAGAGGACTTGAGCTCTGTCAGACTGTGGTGTGCTAAGGACTTTTAACTTTGGACATCATACTTGGTAAAATCCAACCACGGAATTTTTAAAGGGCTGCCAGGAAACTTGAGGACTCAAAGAAATTTGCATATTGCATAATTCAATTTTTTAACTCAATCTTTCAATGTAATTTCCTATCAGAGGAAAACTTGTTATTGGACCATTTGGGTCTTTAAGTGTGCTACCTTTAAAGATATTTTTGCCAGTGTCCTTCTTTTCCTTCTTTCTGTGCTCCTCTTTTCTTCCTCCTTTCTTTTTCTATTTTCTCTTTCTAAAGAAAAGGTTTTTAGTTTCTTTAATTTTTTTTTTTTTTGTCTGTGAGTGATATCTTTTTCAGTACCTCACTGACTTCTAACTCACTGTGTAGTCCAGGCTGGCCTTGACTTCACAGCAATCCCATTGCCTCAACTTTCTAAGACCTGGTATTAAAGACATGAATCACCACTTTTTGGAAGACAACAACACCCAAAACCACTTCTTTTGAAAAGAAGTCAATAAGTCAATAACTTTAAAGTATTATGCCAAATTTGATGGTCAACTTGAAGGAGTTATAGCCAACACATTAGTCAGAAGAAGAAGAAAGGCTATTGCTGGGATGTGGGCAGGAATGTTGGCCAGCCTTAGGAGGCAACATTGGGAACTTTGATAGAGAAGAAGGAATTTTGTGTAACCAGGTATAGGTGCTGGCTCTAACATTAGGAAGAGAGTTTTTCTATGCCAGTCTCATTTCCATTGCAACTTAGTCATGTCCTATTACTTGGGCTTGAAAAGGTTTTCTTTTATAAGCATGGATGTCTTGCCTGCATGTGTCTTTGTAACAGCCTTGTGCATGCTGTACCTTCAGAGTCCAGATGGCTGTGTTGGATGCACTGGTACTAATGTGAGGAGCCCCTACAAGGGAATAGAACCTATGTCTTCTGGAAGAGCGACATGTTTTAAATATAGCCATCTCTCCAACATCTTGGGGCTTATGTCCACTGAAAATCAGATTTTTTAAACATTTTCAGTGCTGCCAAGAAGCAAAGAGAAATCTGCATATAACACGAACTGAATCTCAAGAAATAAAACCCCTAAACATGATGTTTACACTTTCAACTGTAATTTGTCTGTATTAATTATGCAAAAGTACTCTTATAATAAAATACTACAATTTATCTATTTATATGGCAAAAGATATTTTGTTTAAATTCAGTTTATATTTAAATAATAATGGACATTATGTATAATGCCCTTTTAAAATTATTTCTTTTAATTTTTTAGATTATTATATAATTACATTTTTCTCTTCCCTTTCCTCCCTCCTTCAAGCCCTCATATATCCCACCCTTCCTCCCTTTTAAATGTATGGCCTCCTTTTTTCATTAATTATTTTTACACATATATGCGCATATATATATATATATATATATATATATATATATATATATATTCTAAATACAATAATACACCTTGCTAAGTCTGTATAATACTACTGCATGTATGTTTTCAGGGCTAAACATTTGATACTGCATAACCAGTTGGGGAAGACTTCTCCAGACCTCATCATTCTTTAGTTACCTACATAGTTTCAGAAAAGCAACTGAATAGAATTGGAATCCCTGGGTACCAGGGTACCAGGCTGTGAATGTCCTCACAGATCTTGCCAGATGGATTTCCAAGTGGTTGTTTTGTATCTATTAATACTTCTACTAGAGTATATATAATTTCCCTTTTTATTAGGTTTTCTGTTTAGGGTTCCATATGAGATTTTACAGGTAAAGCTTTCCTGTCATATACAAAAGACACTATCTCAAAGAATATTTCCTGGTCTTCTGGTTCTACAATCTCTCACCCTGAAATGTTCCTGAGCCTTCGGTATAGGGGTTGTACTGTACATATATCTACTGGGGAGTAGGTACCCATAGTCAGTTATCTTTGTAATTGTCTCTTTCTGCTGCAGAATGAAACATCTTTGATGAAGGGTAAGAGCTACACCTATCTGTGGATGAGTATTTAGAATGCAATTAGAAGTTATACTTGTTTAGGAAAGTGGCAGTAATAGGTTCTCCTCATTTGGCTAGGTTTACAGTGTCTGGTGTGAATTCCCTTCTATTATGTAGGCCTTAAGTCCAGTTGGATGACTGTTGGTTACTCTCAGATTTGTTATATGTAATTTTCTAGTAGTCAAATATTCTCTATTTATTAAAATATCAATTTATTATCCTTTGTCTTATCTTTGAGACGTTCACTGATTATTTTATACTGACTCATTAATGAATTCTTTACCAGGGTAAACTCTGTGATTATTCCAAAGTTGTCATAAAAAATGCTAACACATATGTCTGGATATCTACCAGAATGAGAGACATATATAGATATTCTTACATGAAGTTTTCTGTTTAAATATGATTGAACATTTTTTAGATTGTTTCCTCTGTCAACTAAGTTATATGTGCTTACAATAAATACGCCTCTATTTGCTTTGTAGGTGGCAAAATGCTAATCAGTGAAAGGGCCTATTGTTGGCCACGAGGAATTGGTCGAAGTAGATCTGAAGGAAATTTGATTGACATGGAAGCCTCGAAACTCTCAAAAAATCAAAATATTACAGGTACAAAAATTTATAATATGATAATATTGTTATATAAATAAATCAATTTCCAGTACATAGGGAATGTTTGTTCTAAAAAGTGCTATGGAAGATTTACAAAATTATCTAGTACAAGTGCTATCACAGAATAGAAATCATTAAAAATAAATGATTTCTTAAGAAAGCACACTAATAGGGGCTAGAGAGATGCCTCAGTGGCTAAAATGATTGCCATATAAGCATGAGACCAAGGCTTTGTTTTGCCAGAATACATTAAAATCCATGTACGAGTGTGCATCGGTAGTCTCACCACTATGGATCAGAGACTGGCAAATACCTGGAGCTTACTGCCCAGCAAGTGTAACTAATCAGTGAACTCCAGCTTCAATGCTGTCTCAAAGATAAGGTGACGTGTCATAAAGGAATACACCTGAAGTTGACTTCTGGTCTCCACATGTGGATATAATTGTGTGTACCCCCTCCCACTCATATACAACACACACACACACACACACACACACACACACGCACAAATAAAGAAACCACACTCACAGATTAAAACATATATCAAAAAAGAGGCACAAATTACAAGTGAATAGTATATTCTGCAAATATTGTAAACGTGGGGGATGGAGATAAAGACACACAGGAACTGAGAAACCTAATAATCATGAAGCAAAATCCAATTGATCTGATACTAAGAGAGAAAAAAATTACGTTTTGAGAGTTGAGGATTTGTAGTAATAAGGGGCATATTATTTCTGTTTTTCAAAACTTGTCTTATACCTTTTAATAGTAGCATAACTCACTTAAGATAAAAGTTCCACAAATATTAGTAAAAAAGTAACAATTTTCTGAAATTCTTTTTTCTAGAGAATTTCAGATAACTCAATGCCCCTTTCCTCATTATAAACAAATTAATGATTTACTCTTGAGTTTGAAGTAGACATCAGCCTGGGGATCAAAAGTGAAAATCTAAAGTAAATTTTGAGTTTTTAAGGTATGGAGAAATTAATCATGGTTGTATCTTAGACTCTAATTTCATTTTATCTTTGCTTTGTTTTTGTTTAAATAACAAGCACGGCAAGGGCTAGGATTGCCTCACAACCGGCCAGATGCTTCTACTCTCCATGGTGATAGTGATGCCAAAGCTACAAATCCATTCTGGAATGAACTGTCTGCCTCAAACCCATTTCTGGAGGACATCACACAGCTAAGAAATAACAAAAAGAGAGATAATATGTCTATCTTGAAGGAAGATCCTTTTCTTTTTTTAAGACAAATAGAAACAGAAAATTCTTTTGACTCCTCTGGTGATGAACTTGACTTGGATCAGGGGCTTAAGTCATCCTCCTCAAGGAAGTCAGGAAGGTCTAAGAGTGTTTCTGAACTCCTGGATGTCTTAGGTGATAGTACACACACTCATCAAAGTATACATGGCTCTGATCAGATCCTAATACAAGACTTAGAATGGCTTCAAAATGACCGAGAAGCATATAAAATGGCTTGGCTAAGTCAACGTCAGTTGGCCCGCTCTTGCCTAGATTTGAATACAATTAATCAGAGTCCTGGGTGGGCTCAAACACAAATTGCAGAAACCATTGCAGTTTGTAAATTAAGTCACCAAGGAGGGTCAGTCCAATTACCTGACTCAGACATCACTATTCATGTACCCCAAGGACATATAGCTGTGGGAGAATTCCAGGAGGTATCTCTGAGAGCATTTCTGGATCCTCCACCAAAGCTGAACCATGATCTCTCTTGTACTGTAAGCCCTCTCTTGGAAATCAGGTTAAGCAACCTGAATGCCATGGAAGCTATTTTGTTGGAGATGAAAACTGGAGCAGAAGTAAAAACAGATCCTCTGAGCCAAGTCATGACAAAAATGGTGTGTTTGCACAGCCTGGACAGAGAAGGCCCTTTCCAAGCATTAAACAACTGCTATATCTACAAAGATACCATCCAAGTTAAGCTTCTTGATCTGAGTCATGTAATGTATATAGTAATAGCTGCACAAGCTAAGATAATTCAGCCGCCAGCTGCTACTATTTGGGATTATATCCACAAAACCACCTCCATTGGAATTTATGGACCCAAATATCTCCACCCAAGCTTTACTACTGTTTTCACTGTTTGTGGACACAACTATGTGCCAGGAAAGTTTACAGTCTCTGGCATTAGGAAGGGTGGAAAAAACACATCATCTCCAGTCGTATTTCACCTCTGGGGGAAGCATTCATTTTCACTTGACAAGCCAAAAGATTTAATTATTTCAGCTTTTTCATGTGATCCTGATTTTGAAGTAAAGGAAGAGGGAGAAAGAAAAGTAATTGCACAAAGGCAATTGGAAGCAGGTGTGGTAGTTCATCAACAAGTTTTCTTCTCATCAGTTGACCACAGAGAGATGCACTTGTTTGTTTTCCGGATTCAGGTAAAGCCCCCCAATGGAAAACCAGTGACACAGTTCTTTGTCACTTCACCTGATCCATCCCCAAATCTAAAAAGGTTCTCATATCTGCCAGGCTTTTTTCAGAAGAGAGAAGATAGGAGAGTGCCTTTATTATCAACAGAACTTGTTAAGTATCCCACTTTCCAAGATAAAAAATTGAACTTTACCAATTATGGAGTTACACTGAAGACAGTACTGAGGCAAAATAATATTGACTATTTGCTTGAATATTTAAAAGGGGACACAATTGCCCTTCTTGGAGAAGATACAGTAAGAGCCATAGGACAGTCCAAAGTGAAAGAATGGTACGTAGGAGTCCTCCGAGGTAAGATCGGACTCGTGCATTGTAAAAATGTCAAGGTGATTTCCAAAGAACAAGTGATGTCAATGTTTGATGGCATTTTGACAACCAAGAATCTTCTGGAACAAATTGCCTTGCCATTTAAAAGTCTGACTTATATATACTCTGTTGTATTGACCTTGGTGTCAGAAAAAGTTCACGACTGGAAAGTTTTAGCTAATATCCTGGGTTACTCACATTTGGCACAGGAAGATTTTAATAGAATTCAAGCTGACACGGAACCAGAAAGGGTTTCTTATATTGTCAAGAAGTTAAAGGAAGATTGCCATGAAGACAGAAATACCAGGAAGTTCCTTTATGAACTGATTGTGGTGAGTATTGGTTGATCATAATAATTCATTTTAGAGAATTTGATAAACTGGATGATATTTATAACAAAAATTAGAGGTGAAATGAAAAACTAGAGGTCTCAGATACATTGAAGCCATTGAACACCCAAAACGTGTTCTACTTTTTGAACAAGGTCATAGCATTGGATTCATGAACTGAGAGTTGTGATTTTTCTTAGAAAATTGTTCTGTAAAGAATCTAAAATTTGTGTTTGTGTTGGGCTTTATCTTTTAAACTCAAGAAATCATTTCTTCTTTTGTCATATATTTAGACAGCCCTTCAAATATCATAGGATCTCCATAACATAAAATTAAAGAAGAACAATAAACAAAACTACCCAGGCTTATGTGAGGCTCATTTTTGAGTGTTTGTTTTCTTCAAACACATACGTACTATCTATTTACTTTCTCAGTTTAATATTTCGTTGTATGCAGTGCTTCATGATTCCAGCAATGATTCTGCTAACATTGTATTTAATATTCTAATGGAATTCTTAAGGGTCAACTCTTTACAGCATGTATTGACCCCAATTAAAAGACTTGAGGAGAGTTATAAAAAAGTTAGTTTTAAAACAGAAATTCAATGTTATAGTAACAAAACATCAAGATGATATTTCTAAATAACATTAACATGGCTGTATGCATATAGCCAATAATTTCTAAATGTTAATACATTCTTCAAATAATGTGTGTTTATGTGTTGGGGATGCTTAAATACTTTGTAAGTACATGTTTGTAAGTTTACTGAATAGAATACTGATGAAAACAGTGCTTGTAAGTACAAAAATGATGAATCAGGCAGTGGGCAGAAAGAGTAAAAATGTAAATTCTAATAAATCAGGAAACAGCAGAAGAAAAATGGTGGGTAAATTCAATCTGTGACATTAATAATAATTTTTATGTTAAAGAAATATACTAACAACCAAGAGCAATTAAAACTTTAGACTTATAATAACTAGTTAACTAGTGGACAGTTTTATTATGTTATGCTGTGTTCTCGGTGACTATGGGCAAAGTGACTGAATATTAGAAACTACTCTGCCTCCTAGAAGCAATGCAGGCATTTTATAATAGCTTTTTATTATAACTTAGATGTTCAGCACAGACAAAAGAACCACAAACAAGAAGTTACTCTCTTTTCTTAGCAGCTGAAAATAAGTTATCTTTTTCTAATGACCTGAACATTTAGGTATGATCATACCAGAAGTGTGGGGAGGGAATAATAAATCATAAATGCCCTGATTAAACAATCTGGTGGAGACTCATTCAATTAATGCTAAGCTTCAGTGGTGTCATTAAGACACCCTTCTGGAAGATGCTTACGCCTGGCTACCTTTTAACAAAACAATGGATCCTTCTGTGGTATAGAGTTGAATATTCAAACATTCTTTGTGTAAGTTTTTCTTGCTCTGTGTCTTGATGGGCCAATTTGAGAAGTTAATAGTGATTGCCTTTGTCTACTTAATATGTGATATTTCTGAAAATCCTTCAGCATATGATTTTATCTTAATTCTAAAAGATTAGTCAGAATTGTATTGTCACTATATCCATTATAAAAAGCATTGCAAAAATATAGCAAATATTTCTTATGAAATTATTCTCACCACAAAAACTCAAGTGTACTTTGGAGACTTGCTGACCTGGTATTGCTTCTTACTGGAGCTACCACTTATCAGTATAAATAATGGGGTCAATAGAACTTCTGACTACAGTTCATGAACTGTTCTTCTAACTATAGGTCTCATGGAGATATTAGTGCATTTTAATTGGTGCTTTTTTATTAATTTAGTTTTATTTACTCTTTCATATAGGTAGGATAAAACCCCTAGGTATCCTAATGTAATGAAGAAGTGCCAAGCATGCTTACACACACACACACACACACACACACACACACACACACACACACACACATATGTTCCTCAAAACGTAAAAGAAACTCTTACACTTGCCTGAAACAAGGTAGAGACATGAGCAATCAATTAAGAAATAGTCTGATAGCATTTCACTTTCCCATTGTATGAGAGTGTTCACTTTTATTACCTTTTGGTTTATATTAACAGAATCACATTAGTAGAGATTTAAACTCAGAAACTTCTGTAGCTTTGTTCAAAATTAAAGGAGTATCCTAATATCTATTCAATAAACATGATTCTAGAAAAATGTAGTTGAAATAGATTCTATATTAATCCTCTGGTAGCGCAAGGAATAAGATTTTTAGAAAATGAGTAATTCTCTCTAGATTCAGAAATTATTAATTACTGGAGTCATGGGTACTGATAATGGGTAGATATTGTTCCATTAAGGGATTAAGACATATATCAGTAAAATGGTTTATCCATGATCCTATGGTTAGCTATTGAGGCTATGAAAACTTTCCTCTAACTCTAGAATAGTTATGATCACTGTAGTTGCTTGTTGGATTTTTTCAAATGTGAATCAGCATTCTGAGTTTAAAAACCTCAACTATATGTGTGGTGGGCAGAGGTATTCAAATTTCTAGAATACATAATGCAAATTATAGTTTAGGGGGAAAAAATCAATGAGTTGTTTCTAAATATGATACATACTTGCTGGCCCAGGCTCTGCTAAAAATGGATTGCCAAGAGTTAGTGGCACATCTTATCCAAGAGGCTGTTATTCTGACTTCAGCTGTGAAGCTTGGAAGAAGCTGGAGGGAATTTGCTGAGAAGTCTGCAGGACTCACTAAGCATCAGATGCAGGCATATGAAATTCCTCACCGAGGAAAATCTGGAGATGTTTCAGCAGAGGTAAGATTTTCTTATATTCCATTAAATGCTGACTGACTATAGGCAAGTAAAGAAAATATGAGTTAGTCTTCTCCATATTCATGAATAAACTGAAAGAACATTCAGGAAGACCTACTAACTGTGGTTACCATCTAGATAATACTGTTGAAAGTGTCTGAAATATATCATACTTGCAAAAAACCTATTCATATTTCTCTCGTTGGATTTCATATTAACATGGCTTTTGATTAAATTAATCTATTCTACCAGGACAATGAGGACACAAGAATGGAAGTCATAGAATAGGTATAAAAATATCAATTAAGTCAACCAACACAAGATGTACTAATCAATATCACTATACAAACTTAATCATTTATGACAAATAATAAATGCTTGATGATGAATATGAGGAGAGTGGATGATTTGGGACCACTAGAAATGACTAACAAGAGATATCAGAGAGTCAGGTCACCTCTTGGAATTCTATGCATAATAAGCACTATAAATACCATACACAGAACAAAAGCATTTAATACAAAGATATTCATCAGAAAAACTGTTTGTACCAGGTTTATGTGGACTCAGCTATGCACATAGCATATACATATTTCTTTAGATTTCTTTAAAAATGATGTTATCTGATTTTCATTGAATTAAATAAAAATATTTACAGTGATGAAATATTTTTTAAAGTTAAAATATTTTTTTAAATGTTAAAACTTTTTCAAGAGATTTTAGTTAAGGTCAATATCTGTTTTGAGATGGTGATGTTAGAAGCACCAGCTGCATGTTCTCTGTCATTTTGAGTCATACACGCGTGTATATTTACTTTGGAGATTCCTCTTCTTACTGTGAAGCCACAATTCTGTTGGGTGACCAGGTTGCAGACTTTCCATGAGGTATTCAGTCATTTAAGTCAGTTAATGCCTTCCAGCAGCTGTCGGACAGCTGATGAATCCCTGAAACTCAGCCCACAGGCAAAGAATTGTAAACAAAACACTATCTAAGAGAGACTAGAGACTGGACACATATGCCCTACTTATGAGCTACACGTATACCTGCAACCCTACAAAGGAATTACAGCCTATTAATGAGCAGACTCTAGTGTGAACATAGCACAAAAGATGAACATAAATGTTTTCTAAGCGGGTTGAAAAATCAGACTGAGAAAAGAATTATGAGAATTATGCTGTTGTGGTCCTGGCATTTCAGTTAACCAATTATAAAGCCGTCAAATAGAAAGCTTTACTTCGTTTTTCTGTAATAGGGCCTTGTTTTTTAAGAATTTTGTTTAGACTTACTGGAGAGCTGTTTACCCTGCCAGCCCTCCTAAGCATCTGGATTCTCTCTAATTGTGTTTATTGTTTGTCTTCCTAAAATCTTGATGCAGGCTCATTTTCCATTATTTACTTTCACACAGCCCAAATCATAAATGCCTAAGTCTATGTCAAAAGGCTGATAAAATCTTGTCATAAGCATAAGAAAAAGCCCCTAGATGTTTTCTAGAGGCAACAATTCAATTCCTTGTAACTAATACTAACAGCTAGTATCTGGCACATGTTATCACCTAGGTAAACTCCAGAGCATTTTGACCAGAAACTACTCTAAATTTCCTATAGACAAATTTTACCAGTTAGGCCACTTAAAGGGGCAATGTATGCTCATTTACATATCCTTAAAATGTCCTTGAGGAGTTTTATTCTCCTTGAAAGGAAAAAGATCTTTAACATGATCAATTTGACAAGTCAGTAGTTGATTTATGAACAGTTCTGAGTGAAAGTGCTGTGGATGAGCTGGCTTTAGGGCAAGGAAACATGACTTTAGAGTTCCTTCACTGCTTTCCTTCTTTCCTGTCATTCAGTCTGGCTCAAGATCTCCTGGGATGTCAATACCCACACTTGCCCTGTTTCCCTCCTTTTCAACTTGTTTTTCTTCTTTTTGTTTACTTTTAATATGCTCTGCAATTACTTGGCACTTATCTGGACTGGGCACTGTTTTAGGAATAATATAAGAAGTATGGTATTTAAAGTAACAAAACGTATGAGGGCCACAAAAAATTCACCTAGCTTGTAGACTGACTACTAGAATTAGCATGTCCTAAAGCTAACTGTACAGCAAAGATCTTTTGTTTCAAGATTGAGCATTCAACTCTGCACTTGGAATCCAAGATGGTGTGTTCAGGGCTGGAGGTTTAGGCTACTCACTTCCTCTTTCCATTTTTATTTTCCTCTTTTCAAGAGACATTAATGTGACAGGGGATTAACTTAGAAACTCATAAAATTAGTGTAGGGAAAGAAACCAGTAGATAGAACAACTGGACGACCCTCCTTCTGGCCACAGAACCTCTGTGAGGGAAAAACTGCAGTCTCAGAAGTGAAAGGAAGGTATTACTTCACTGACTCTGATGACCTAGGGCTACAGCTTTCCCATCCCTCTGGCCTACTTCTCTTAGTAATCTTTATTTCTACCAATATGACTGTGCCCCTGGTACAGTTCTGTCCTCTGCAATACAGAACCTGGAAATATCAGCTGGTTCTCCCAGGACTCAGTTGGGCAATAATGGCATTGTGTTGCTTCCAAAATTCACCTGCTCATTTTCACCAAGCCTCAAGCTGATTGAAGAAGGGGGATACCGAACTTGCCTTTCACATGCATTTTTATCCCAATTTTTATTAGATATTCTCTTCATTTACATTTCAAATGATATCCTGAAAGTCCCCTAAACCCTCCCCCATCCGCTGTCCTGCTCCCCTACCCACCCATGCCCACATCTTGGCCCTGACTTTCCCCTGTAATGGGGCATATAAAGTTTGCATGACCAAGGGGCCTCTCTTCCCAACGATGGCCAATTAGGCCATCTTCTGATACATATGCAACTAGAGACACGAGCTCTGGGGGTACTAGTTAGTTCATATTGTTCTTCAACCTATAAGGTTGGAGACCCCTTCAGCTCCTTGGGTACTTTCTCTAGCTCCTCCTTTGGGAACAGTGTTCCATCTAATAGCTGACTGTGAGCATCCACATCTGTGTTTGCCAGGCACTGATATAGCCTCACACGAGACAGCCCTTTTAGCAATATCTTGCTGGCTTATGCAATAGTGTCTGTGTTTGGTGGCTGTGTTATGGGAGGGATCCCCGGCTGCAGCAGTCACAGGTTGGTCCATCCTTTTGTTTTAGCTCCACACTTGATCTCTGTAACTTTTTCAATGTGTGGTTTGTTCCTAATTCTAAGAAGGGGCAAAGTGTCCACATTTTGATCTTCATTCTTCTTGAGTTTCATGTGTTTAGCAAATTGTATCTCGGGTAATCTAAGTTTCTGGGCTAATATCCACTTGTCAGTGAGTACATGCTATGTGAGTTCTTTTGTGATTGGGTTACCTCACTCAGGATGATACCCTCCAGATCCATCCATTGGGCTAGGAATTTCATAAATTCATTGTTTTTAATAGCTGTGTAGTACTCCATCGTGTAAATGTACCATAATTTCTGTATCCATTCCTCTTTTGAGGGACACCTGGGTTCGTTCCAGCTTCTGGCTATTATAAATAAGGCTGCTATGAACATAGTGGAGCATGTGTCCTTATTACCAGTTGGAACATCTTCTGGATATATGCTCAGGAGAGGTATTGCAGGATCAATCTGGTAGTATTATGGCCAATTTTCTGAGGAATCGTCAGACTGATTTCCAGAGTGGTTGTACAAGCTTGCAATCCCACCAACAATGGAGTAGTGTTCCTTTTTCTCCACATCCACGCCAGCATCAGCTGTCACCTGAATTTTTTATCTTAGCCATTCTGACTGGTGTGAGGTGGAATCTCAGGGTTGTTTTGATTTGCATTTCCCTGATGATTAAGGATGTGGAACATTTTTTCAGGTGCTTCTCAGCCATTCAGTATTTCTCTGTTGAGAATTCTTTGTTTAGCCCAGTGCCCCATGTTTTTAATGGGGTTATTTGATTTGCTAGTGTCCACCTTCTTGAGTTCTTTATATATATTGGATATTAGTCCCCTATCTGATTTAGGATTGGAAAAGATCCTTTCCCAATCTGTTGTTGGCCTTTTTGTCTTATTGACAGTATCTTTTGCCTTACAGAAGCTTTGCAACTTGATGAGGTCCCATTTGTCAATTCTTGATCTTACAGCACAAGCCATTGCTCTTCTATTCAGGAATTTTTCCCCAGTGCCCATATCTTCGAGGCTTTCCCCACTTTTTCCTCTATAAGTTTCAGTGTCTCTAGTTTTATGTGGAGTTCCTTAAACCACTTAGACTTGACCTTCCTACAAGGAGATAAGAATGTATCAATTCCCATTCTTCTACATGATAACTGCCAGTTGTGCCAGCACCATTTGGTGTAATTGCTATCTTTTTCCCACTGGATGGTTTTAGCTCCCTTTTCGAAGATCAGGTGACCATAGGTGTGTGGATTCATTTCTGGGTCTTCAATTCTATTCCATTAATTTACCTGTCTGTCTCTGTACCAGTGCCATGAAATTTTTATTACAATTGCTCTGTAGTACAGCTTGAGGTCAAGCATGGTGATTCCACCAGAGGGTCTTTTATTGTTGAGAAGAGTTTTTGCTATCCAAGGTTTTTTTATTATTATTATTCCAGATGAACTTGCAAATTATCCTTTCTAACTCTGTGAAGAATTGAGTTGGTATTTTGATGGGGATTGCATTGAATCTGTAGATTGCTTTAGGCAATATAGGCATTTTTACTATATTGATCCTGCCAATCCAAGAGCATGGGAGATCTTTCCCTCTTCTGAAATCTTCATTTTCTTTCTTCAGAGATTTGAAGTTCTTATCATACAGATCTTTCACTTCCTTAGTTAGAGTCACACCAAGATATTTTATATTGTTTGTGACTACTGTGAAGGGTGTTGTTTCCCTAATTTCTTTCTCAGCCCATATATCATTTGTATAGAGAAAGGCCATTGATTTGTTACAGTTAATTTTATATTCAGCTACTTCACTGAAGCTGTTTATCAGGTTTAGGAGTTCTCTGGTGGACTTTTTAGGGTCACTTATATATACTATCATATCATCTGCAAATAGTGATATTTTGACTTCTTCCTTTGCAATTTGTATCCCCTTGACCTCCTTTTGTTGTCGAATTGCTCTGGCTAGGACTTCTAGTACTATATTGAATAGGTAAGGAGAAAGTGGGCAGCTTGTCTAGTCCCTGATTTTAGTGGGATTGCTTCCAGCTTTTCTCCATTCAGTTTGATGTTGGCTCCTGATTTGCTGTAGATTATTATTTTTTTATTACAGGATCTGTAGTTATGTCTCCCTTTTATTGGGTATTGCTTTTATTATGTTTAGGTATGGACCTTGAATTACTGATCTTTCCAAGACTTTTATCATGAATGGGTGTTGGATTTTGTCAAGTGCTTTCTCAGCATCCAAAGAGATGATCATGTGGTATTTATCTTTGAGTTTGTTTATATAGTGGATTACATTGATGGATTTCCTTATATTAAACCATCCCTCCATCCCTGGGATGAAGCATACTTGGTCATGATGGATGATCGTTTTGATGTGTTCTTGGATTCGGTTGGCAAGAATTTTGTTGAGTATTTTTGCATCGATATTCATGAGGGAAATTGGTCTGAAGTTCTCTATCTTTGTTGTGTCTTTATGGGGTTTGGGTATCAGAGTAAAAGTGGCTTCATAAAATGAGTTGGGTAATGTACCTTCACTTTCTATTTTGTTGAATAATTTGAGAAGAACTGGAATTAGGTCTTCATTGACGGTCTGATAGAACTCTGCACTAAACCCATCTGGTCCTGGGCTTTTTTTTCGTTGGGAGACTATTAATGACTGCTTCTATTTCTTTAGGAGATATAGGACTGTTTAGGTCATTAATCTGATCCTCATTTAACTTTGGTACTTGGTATCTGCCTAAAAATTTCTCCATTTTATCCAGATTTTTCCAATTTTTTTGAATATACCCTTTTGTAGAAGGATCTGATGGTGTTTTGGTTTTCCTCAGGATCTGTTGTTATGTCTCCCTTTTCATTTCTGATTTTGTTGATTAGGATGGTATCCCTGTGCCCTCTAATGAGTCTGGCTAAGGGTTTATCTATCTTGTTGACTTTTTCAAAGAACCAGCTCCTGGTTTCATTGATTCTTTGAATAGTTCTTTTTGTTTCCACATGGTTGATTTCACCCCTGAGTTTGAATATTTCCTCCTGTCTTCTCCTCTTGGGTGAATTTGCTTCCATTTGTTCTAGAGCTTTTAGTTGTGCGGTCAAGCTGCTAGTGTATGCTATCTCCAGTTTCTTTTTGGAGTAACTCAGAACTATGAGTTTACCCCCTAAGAATGCTTTCATTGTTTCCCATAAGTTTGGTAATGTTGTGGCTTCATTTTCATTAAACTCTAGAAAGTCTTTAAATTCTTTATTTCTTCCTTGACCAAGGTATCATTGAGTAGAGTGTTGTTTAGTTTCCATGTGAATGTTGGCATTCTATTATTTATGTTGTTATTGAAGATCAGCCTTAGTCCATGGTGATCTAATAGGATGCATGGGATAATTTCTATATTTTTGTATCTGTTGAGGCCTTTTGTGTAGCCAATTATATGGTCAATTTTGGAGAAGGTGCCATGAGGTGCTGAGAAGAAGGTATATCCTTTTGTTTTAGGATAAAATGTTCTGTAGATATCTGTTAAATCCATTTGTTTCAAAGCTTCTGTTAGTTTCACTGTATCTCTGTTTAGTTTCTGTTTCCAGGATCTGTCCATTAATGAGAGTGGGGTGTTGAAGTCTCCCACTATTATTGTGTGAGGTGCAATGTGTGCTTTGAGCTTTATTAGTTTCTTTAATGAATGTGGGTGCCCTTGCATTTGGAGCATAGATATTCAGAATTGAGAGTTCCTCTTGGAAGATTTTACCTTTGATGAGTATGAAGTGCCCTTCCTTTTCTTTTTAGATAACTTTGGGTTGAAAGTCAATTTTATTCAATATTAGAATGGCTACTCTAGCTTGTTTCTTCAGACTGTTTGCTTGGAAAATTGTTTTCCAGCCTTTCACTCTGAGGTAGTGTCTTTCTTTTTTCCTGAGGTGTTTTTACTGTAGGCAGCAAAATGTTGGGTCCTGTTTGTGTAGCCAGTCTGTTAGTCTATGTCTTTTTATTGTTGAATTGAGTCCATTGAGATTAAGACATATTAAGGAAAAGTAATTGTTGCTTCCTATCATTTTTGTTGTTAGAGTTGGGATTCTGTTCCTGTGGCTTTCTTCTTTTAGGTTTGTTGAAGGATTACTTTCTTGCTTTTCCTAGGGCATAGTTTTGGTCCTTGTATTGGTGCTTTTTTTGTTATTATCCTTTGAAGGGCTGGATTCGTGGAAAGATATCATGTGAATTTTATTTTTTCATTGAATACTCTGATTTCTCCATCTATGGTAATTGAGAGTTTTGCTGGGTATAGTAACCTGGGCTGGCATTTGTTGTTCTTTTAGTGTCTGTATAACATCTGTCCAGGATCTTCTGGCTTTCACAGTCTGTGGTGAGAAGTCTGGAGTAATTCTAATAGGCCTGCCATTATATGATACTTGACCTTTTTCCCTTACTGCTTTTAATATTCTGTCTTATTTATTGCATTTGTTGTACTGATTATTATGTGTCAGGAGGAATTTCTATTCTGGTCCAGTCTATTTGGAGTTCTGTAGGCTTCTTGCATGTTTATGGGTATTTCTTTCTTTAGGTATGGAACGTTTTCTTCTATAATTTTGTTGAAGATATTTGCTGGCCCTTTAAGTTGAGAATCTTCATTTTCATCTACTCCTATTATCCGTAGGTTTGGTCTTCTCATTGTGTCCTGGATTTCCTGGATATTTTGAGTTAGGATATTTTTGCATTTCACATTTTCTTTGATTGTTATGTCCATGATCCCTATGGAATCATCTGCACCTGAGATTCTCTCTTCCATCTCTTGTATTCTGTTGTTGATGCTTGTATCTATGGTTCCTGATTTCTTTTCTACGTTCTTTCTCCACGGTTATCTCCTTTTCGGTTTTCTTTATTGTTTCTAGTTCTATTTTTAGGTCCTGGACGGTTTTGTTCAATTCCATCTCCCATTTGGTATTGTTTTCCTGTATCTCTCTAAGCGATCTTTGTGTTTCCTCTTTAAAAGGTTCTAGTTGTTTACCTGTGTTTTCCTGTAATTCCTTCTTAAAGTCCTCCATCATCATCATGAGAAGTGACTTTTGATCCATGTCTTCCTTTTCTGGTGTGATGGAGTATCCAGGACTTGCCATGTGGGAGAATTTGGTTCAGATGATGTCAAGTAACCCTGGTTTATGTTGCTTCTGTTCTTATGCTTGCCTCCTGCCATCTGATTATCTCAGGTGCTTGCTGTCCTCAATATAACTGATTGGAGCCCGTCCTTCTTATAATCCCAGTTGATTCTGGATTCCTCCAAGTCTAGCTTTCACTGTGATCCTTTGACTGTGTGCTCCTGTTAACCTGATATTCTGGGTGTATATGAGATCTTGGCAGTCAAGTTCCACTGAGACCCTGGAATACTGGTGTGACCCACCTCCTGTTATCCTGGGATACTGTTGTCCTAATATCCTGGGCATGTTACAAGGCCTGGGAGTGATGCCTCCTTTGAGAAGCTTGGTGCTGTCTGGTCAGTGGTCCCAAGATAGTGTAGAGTCCTCTAGGGACTGTGGGGTTGTGCACAGACTGTGCGCCCAAGGAAACCAGGCCCTGGTGCTGATAGGAAGGGACGTCTGCTTCTGGTCTAGCAGATTCTGTTTCCCCAATGCTGTCCCAGTCACATGCATTTTAATACTTTTGACCATTCAGTCTTCCTTTCTAAGTGAAGGAAAAGTCTTTCTTTGGAGAATTCTGAGAATATCGCTTTTTCTAATAAGCAACAACTCAAATTATCTTCTAAGTTACTACAACTTCTTTATTAAAGCAAAACCATAATGTTTAGAACCAATCAAATGGATATAAGCAAAACACATTTCAAAAATTACTTTGTAGGTTTTTAAAAGACTTAGTTTTGTATTATGCATATGAATGGATGTTTTGCCTGTATGTTTGTCTATGCACCAAATGCATGTCTGTTTCCTGTGGAAGCCATATTTGGTATCAGATTCCCTGGAACTGACCTTACAGATTGTTGTCAATCTCTATGTGAGCGTGGGGAATTGAACCTCTGTCCTCTGTAAGAGAAGTCAGTGATCTTAACTGTTGAGCTATCTCTTTAGCCCATGGGAAACATATTTTTTAAAAAAAAATGTTTCCTTCAGAAAATATGTTTATACTATACAAAGATGTAAGTAATGCCAACTTTTTTCTGTGAAAGTTAGTATCAACTAGTTAGTATTGCTTGCTGTTGGGACCCTTATCCTTCTACTGGGTTTCCTCATCTAGATTTAATATGAAGGGAGGTGCCTAATCTTATTGCAACCTGATTTTCTATATTTGGTTGATATTCCTGGGAGACCTGCACTTTTCTGAAGGAAAATGGAGGAGAAGTAGAGGTAACGGGGGGGGGGGTCTACAAGGAAAGGAGAGAGGGGAAACTGGGGTCAGAATGTAATATATGAAAAATTATATATGTAAGAAACAGTTTCCTTGTAGTTGTTCTGAGGATATTTCAAAATTAAATTTGAAATACTAAAAAAACAGCACAATTTAAAAAGCTTGACTTTACAGGAAGAAGATCAGAGGATTCCAAAGCTCCCACATGCATAAGCCTGAGGCAGATCTTCAGCCAGCCTTCTGGATATTATTAACAAATGTGACATTGAATTCTCTGTAACTCTGTTCTATGGACTCTTTCTCTAACAATAAACACCAGGCTCCTCCTTTCCTATTCACTAAAAACCCTGAAGGTTCGTTTTATACTTTAAATTACCTCTGCCCACTTACCTCTTCTCTTTACAGACACCAGCAGGCCTTAGGAGGGGTAATTCCTTTGGCATGTCACACTCGGCCACTGTCTCCATGGAGACTCAGTAAAGCTAAGATTTTTAATCACCATCTGTTTTTCATCTCTGAACATATTCACATGGAGAACAGTATAGCCAACCAGGTATAATTCTTTTTGCAGTCACTTTTTAGTTTAAGTTTAATTTCCTCTTGTATTTTCTAGAAGCAGTCTTTTTCCTTCCCCTTCCTTCCTGACATCTGGAGTGCTCAAAATATTTTATCCTATATGTTGATTAAAAGTGATAATGTAGAAACTGTTGTGATTTATTGTTAGTTTAAATATAAGGACCCTGGTTAGGTTTCTGTAGCCCTTTTTAAAATCTCAATCATGGAGATGGAGATAGGCTAGAGCCTATGGGTCAGCCCACCCAAACCTAGTGAATGTGGAAGTACATGATACCAGTGACAGACTCTTTCTCAAAAACCAAGATTAAGGGATTGGAGAGATGGCTCAGTGTGTTAAGAGTGATTACTGTACAAGTATGAGACTCTGAGCTCAGATCTCAGCACTCATATAAAAAGCCAAATATGGCTTCATCTGCTTGTAATCTCAGAGTAGTGAGGTACAGAGACAGAAGAATCATTGGTACTGGCAGACAGTCAGTCAAGCGGTGGGTTTAGTGAAAGACTTTCTTTTAAGGGAATAAGTAGAAGAGTGTGTATGGGCATACAGCCTCTCCTTCCAAATGTTATTAACTATGGACAGACAGCTGTCTGTCTGTATGAAAAAATAATCTATAGTTTTTTTTTTATATGTGAATGAAGGTTTTATATAGAATTCACTCCTGTTTTGTATCTTTCTCATTTATCTTTTTCTTTAGTGTTTCATTCATCTTCAAACAATATACTTTGTGAGTCAACCAGTTCTTATTTAGCATTGGCTCAGAAACTGCAAAGCACACAGACAGAAGTAAAATAAAAACTTTTTTCATTTTAGGATAAAGTGCCAATTATTAAATAGAAAAAACATTAAAGGAAGCTTCACCATTGAGCTACATCTTCATTGAGAAGTACATGATACCATAAAAATGAAAATAACTGTGTCAGTTATATGAGAATCTTCTTCACATATTTCATTAATCTCTGCAAACACCAAGACATTAGAATCATCCTTTTTATTACACACATATACCCTGAGTATTAGTGCATTTATGTAACATTCAGAGTGACACAGTGAGTGACGGAGGTAGGGTTTGAACCCTGTCCTTGTCACTCATGATCTCATCCACTAATTTAAACAGAAGATGAAGTTTTACAGAGTTGACTGATTAAGAAAAGGTCAAAGTGATCAGGAGAATTTGGGAGATGCCTCCAGATACCAAAGAACCAATAGCCATTTTAGTTACTTAGAGAACCTGGACTCCAGTTAGTAGTAAGCTTTAGGAGTACACTGACAAGATGTCATGTGTGGAGAAGAGAGATGTGGTGTTTTTCCTGCAGGGATTCCTAGGCAAGACTTCTGGTAAAGCTCCCTATCCTGGATTCCTGGTCCATTATTCTGTTCATTAGCCCCTGAGTTTGGACAAGTTACTTCACTTTTCTAAGAATTTTTAAACTTAGTCATATAGCACTATCTTTTCATGTGTTTAGATAGTTGGATGATATAACATATATAAAATATTTGTGATATTTGATGACAATTGTCATCTTGAAACACATAGTATCAATTGTTTTGTTGAAGAGCAAGAGTTGGATTTGACAAAGCTATGACCTTGAGTGACTTTTTCTGGAAAAAGGAATCAAATGGTGCCACTTTTGGTGACATGGCTAAAAAAGAATGTAGGTAAGGAAAATGTCAGAGTGATTTCAGGGTCTTTGTGCTAAGAAATTGGCAGGCTGTTAACGTATGGGAAAAATGAGGAAAAGTTTTAGCCGATCTGCTTTTCCTTATGGGCTTAACATTTAATTTTCCTTGGAAAATATTTCTGACAAAAGATACAAGGGATGTCCTTGGACCATTGGCACTCTCTAGTTTACAGATAACTCTGTGTTTGTTTATTTGGGTACTCTGTTGTGTCCTTATTTCTTTAATTCTGGAGCTCTTGCAGCCTTGCTATGTAAATCTTTGTTGTTTTGCAGTTAGACACACATTTATTCTTTCTTAAAGGAAAAAATATTCTATGGAAAGTCATCTATCAGTAACAGAGTATATAGAATATTCTCTCAGAACTTCAGTGTTTGAATTAGAGACTTGGAACAGTATATATATATGGATATATGGTGTGGAGATAGGGTGTCACATAGAGGTGTCACATAGAAGTATCACTGTACAGCTAAAAATGACTTTGAACTTTTTTTTCTCCCAGTTTTCCACTGTAGGCATGGGTCTTATACATGTTTATGTGGTAGTAGAGACTGAACTCAGAGATTGATAGCCAAGCATTCTATCAATTAAGCTACAGTTCCCAGGGCTGATTTTAACTTTTCTTTATTAAGTCTGTTATTAGGGTGAGAGGGCTCTGTGGTTTCAGAAAACCAAACCCAGCTAAGTGTAAGACTCAACAGAAATGTTTTTAAAAACCACTTGGTAATAAAATTAATTTGTGGTGCTCCTTTAGTGAAATGACTCTGGATTTATGATTTATAACTCAGGGACCTGGATTTTTGCCTTGATATGTGACTGTGATTTTGTTACTAAGCCTCAAACTCAATGATAATTACTTGTGATCAACTACCTAATGTATGTGTGAAATTTTTACATCTTTTTGCTTTATGTGCTTAGTGATGCTTTTATAGCATCTTGTACAGTTTCCTTGACAGCAGGAAAAAGTAAAAACTTTACCCAGAGAAAAATTTATAGCTTATCAAAGATATTGCAGCTACACAGCCAAGAGGCTAACTTCCAACACAGCATGTGCACTTTTAAACCCTTGCCATCTTATTTCCCAGAACTTGCTTTACTATTTATGTGGGAAAGAATGGATTAGAGAAATGTAAAATTTCCAAACTTTGACACTCAGATATGTCTTTAAGGGATGAAAGTTCCTATTAGTAAAAAGGCAATAAGGAGTTCCCCTAGCTAGGAATTTTGTGAGAATGGCTTACCCAGCAGGCTTCTATCTCATGATAGACTAATTTGAGCAACTGACTTGCAAAGAATGTCTCCTTTGTCGTTGTCTAGTTCATGATTAATCCAAGAAGTCCCAGAAGGATATTATTTTTTGCAAACATAGCTGGCTACCCCAAGACCAATATTTTTCTGCTTTCCAAGACAATCTTTATTTTCCCTTTTCTGAGAAAGGGTTTCTCTGTGTAGCCTTGACTGTCCTGGAACTCACTCTGTAGACCAGGCTGACCTCGAACTCAGAAGTCTGCCTGCCTCTGCCTCCCAAATTCTGGGATTAAAGGCATGCACCACCACTGCCTGGCCAAGAGAATCTTAGTTCAGACTTTAATCAAACAGTGTCTCTCTTGAAAAAATAGGATATCCCAGAGGAGTTAGATTTCTTTTTCTTTCAAAAACAACAGCCACCTCTTTTAAACAGTATTTACATATTTACTAATGAGAGATGGTGTAAAGCCTACCTGAATATTGAAAATGATGTGCTGAACACAGAACACATATAATAATCATTAGGAACGCAAACATGCCTCAATGCTCCTGCAGCTAATGGTACTTAAAATGAAATGCTGCTCCTATAATTTTATGAGGTATGAGTAGGTGGATTATTAATCCTCTAGTGTGGCAAAATGCAATTATCCAAAGGTAATTAAAATCCATTACATTCTTTATGTTATTTCTCTTTTACGAGCTAAAAAGACAGACTGGGATGCTTAGTTCTGAACTGCTCCTGTTCTTGCTGCAATTTGTCATCTGGTGCATTATCTAATGAATTGCATTGGGTTCCTGGAATAAGTAACTTTATTGTTCTTGTCTCTATTTCTGTTTCATTGTGATTAGCATCCCACATATTATAACATCATTGCTCCTTACTTTTACTGTATCCACTAATACTGAAAAGATAAACCAACAGAAAGACATTATTTCTCCCATATTGGGGCTTTGGAAAACCACTTAATTTAATAGACTAAATTTTTGGATGCTGCTCGGTGTATAAATAGAAGAGAGCAAATGGATGAAAAATGAAGAGTGTTAAAAAAAAAAAATGTAGAATGTCGTGTCTCCATTAACCTCATGTGTCCTGCTCCAGGATGGACCTATACTGCTAGGAAATTGACATTAAGAATTCCAAAGGGCCACAGCCCAGGGCTTGGGCACAGGCTTTGCGCACTCTCCACAGGACTCCCCAGGCTGTCTTGGGACCACAGCCCAGGGCTCGGGCACAGGCTCTGCGCACTCTCCGTGGAACTCCCCAGGCTGTCTTGGGACCACAGGTGAGCAGCTGAAAGCAGCATCTGTTCCTGCCCAATCCTGTGCGACCTGAGTCACCAGCCAGGACAGAGATAAAGGCCCAGACCATTTCAGACTCTCCCTTCTGGCCTGCACCAACACCAGGTCTCCTTGGTTAGACATGGCAGGAGGTAAGCATAAGAACAGAAGCAACAGAATCCAAGGGTACTTGGCATTACCAGATCCAAACTCACCCACCCCATCAAGTCCTAGATACAACAGCACACCAGAAAAACAGGACATGGATATAAAGTCACTCATCAGGAAGATGATGGAGGACTACAAGAAGGAAATACAGGAAAACGCAGATAAACAAGTAGAAGCATTTAAAGAGGAAAAACTTAGAGAGGTACAGGAAAACACAGATAAACAACTAGAAGCATTTAAAGAGGAAATACTTAGAGAGTTACAGGAAAACAATACCAAACAGGTAATGGAATGGAACAAAACCATCCAGGACCTAAAAATGGAAGTAGAAACAATTAAGAAAAACCAAAAGGAGATAACCCTGGAGATAGAAACCATAGGAAAAAAACCAGGAACCATAGATATGAGCATCAGCAACAGAATACAAGAGATAGAAGAGAGAATCTCAGGCAAAGAAGATTCTATAGGAAGCATAGACAAGAAAATCAAAGAAAATGCTAAATGCAAAAAGATTCTAACACAAAATATCCAGGAATTCCAGGACACAATGAGAAGACCAAACTTAAGGATAATAGGAGTAGATGAGAAGGAAGACTATCAAACTAAAGGGCCAGCAAATATCTTCAACAAAATAATAGAAGAAAACTTTCCATACCTAAAGAAAGAGATGCCCATAAACATACAAGAAGCCTACAGAACTCCAAATAGGCTAGACCAGAAGAGAAATTCCTCCCGACACATAATAATCAGAACAACAAACGCACTAAATAAAGAGAGAATATTAAAGGCAGCAAGGGAAAAAGGTCAAGTAACATATAAGGGCAGACCTATTAGAATTAGTCCAGACTTCTCACCAGAGACTATGAAAGCCAGAAGATCATGGACAGAGATTATACAGACACTAAGAGAACACAAATGCCAGCCCAGGCTACTGTACCCAGCAAAATTCTCATTTACCATAGATGGAGAAAACAAAGTATTCCATGACAAATTCAAATTCACACAATATCTCTGCACGAATCCAGCCCTACAAAGGATAATAACAGAAAAACACCAATACAAGGACGGAAACTATGCCCTAGAAAAAGCAAGAAAGTAATCCTTCAACAAACCTAAAAGAAGACAGCCACAAGAACAGAAACCCAACTCTAAAAACAAAAATGACAGGAAACAACAATTACTGTTCCTTAATATCTCTTAATATCAATGGACTCAATTCCCCAATAAAA